>BGZK01001809.1:0-105980 GCA_005406025.1 Eumeta japonica
GATGTATGTATTTCAATTCCATGATAGCAAAATTGCAGGATTGTTGGCTCTTACCCACTCCTCTATGCGAACAATTCTGTAAAGTCTGCTGTCAGAAGACAAAGTTTTTTTTTGCAGCTATTTAATCAACGATATTTCTGACGATAAAAACTTCAGTGACTGGACCGGTGACAGTATCAATCAAAAACTGACACAAAACCACTTCTTGTTTTCTTTTTTGCATGCAATAATTATTGTGTTGATAGATTTGATATGACGTCACTCGTTGACGACGAATAGGTTGAAGATTCTTGTCGGTGAGTGAGAGAGAGAATGAGGTTATCTTTTTAAGTTAGGACACGTAAAAAACAGGCACCACGGGATTGGTATTCAGGTTTCCAAAATAATATATTACTTTTCTAAGCGGCTCATCGGGCAGTGTAGTGTAGTGCAACATGGCTTTAAATTTGTTGTCAATGAATCGCGAACTGGAAAGTGCAACTAACTCGCTAGTGTATTTGTTTGCCATTTCAAGACCATTAACTTCCTTTAGATATTCACTTAAATCATCCCGCATCAATTCAAAAGAACTTATGGCAAGAAACCACGTTGCTGGCCCATAATTTTGTGTTATAGAGTTAACATCGTTTTTCGCTTTTTTCCAGAACTGTTCCATATTTTTTAATCTACTAAATATCATAGCTAAGTCACTTTTTTTTTTAACGCATTGAATTACTAACTGATGCTAATTTGTATCAAATCAGCATCAGTTAGTAATTAAATGCGCTAAAAAGAATAAAATAAACTTTTCCTTTAAAACTTTTACTATCAACTTATAACGTCATTAAACGATGTATATGTTATGATTTATGGTCACGAGATTTAAATATTCGTCTTTATTTAGTTTGAAAATTTTAAAATTAAAATGAATAAGAACAAGTTACTTAATGTACTTGTTTATACACACAGGTAAATCTCGCGACAAGATTTATATCATATAAATTATGTAATGACGTTATCAGTTTATAGCAAAAGTTTTAAAGGAAAAATCAAAATCATTATTTTGCGCATTTAAATAAAAGCTTGTTTTTAAAAAAAGGTTTTTACTTTTATTTTATTTTTTACTTTTTAGTTATCGCTGGACACGTATCTAAGGCTGTTCATCATGCAATGTTCGGGTTCATTCTTTTTGTTGTCGTTTCTGGTGGTTGGAGGAATGCGCCACTTATTTCAGTTTGAAGCTTACTTGTGCCTTACGAAAGACAGTTCCGATTTTATTTTTGTAGTTAGGAGTTAGTCTTCTCTTAGACAAGTTTAGCAGTTAGTCTTCTCTTAGACAAGTTGCAAACCAATACTGTTGACGCCCATCTCGCGACGCAAATTACACAAGTTAAAGTTAAGCAATCGACGCTAGACTCGAACAATTCGACCTCAATATCACAATCAAGGACTCCAAAAACCCCAGTACACCAAAATTTTAGACGGATTGGAGCAATGGAGTTTAACTCGCATTAGTATTCTCAGTAAGTCCTTTCATGTGATACTCATAAAATAAGAAAGCATAAAAAACTTAGTCTGCCTTATTGTATTTAGTGGTATGTCACTTTATTTTTCGAGTTATTCTCAGCAATTCCTTTCATTTGATACCCATATTGTACAAGTGCATTAAAAATAACTAATCCGACATCTTGGGCGTTCCGCCATTCCGCATTGCCATCCAAACTAAACGTGTATACACTTAGCTCAATCCGTTTAAGATATCTGCTTCAAAATTGAATTGCAAGATTCCACCCGAAATATAATTACATATATTGCAAGTTAAATAAAAGCTTATAAAAAGAATAGAAATTGTTGATTTAAGTGAAACTTAGAGTCCTTTGACATTATTAAATTCCCTAAATGTTAACTTTTGCTGATGAACATGGAACTGACCATATTTTTCTTCTATATAAATATCAGGGAAGTACTTTATATTTAAAACTTTATCTCTTGAATCAATCGGAGCAGCATTACCTTTCAGCATTTGGTATAGGCTCGAAATAGCAGCGTTTCTCCTTCTTCCGTGCAAAAGATAAATGGTGTATTGTTATTAGTTTTTTTCAACAGTAGGAACTTGAGTTGGGAGTCCACAGTTTCCTTCTACATCGTTGTTATCAATCTCAGATTCTGATCGATCTACAGTATGGTATAAATTTTCATTTTGACGTGAATATGTGCTTAAATTTGGTTCCGTAGTAGGAGTCAATTCAGAAAACTGATGATAACAAAATCGGTGGATACAATTTATGCTATAGCTACATATCTATCATCTACATACAAAATTTGATTACACCGTTCCATAGCTAAAGGATCAAGAATTCGTTACGTTTAGTGAGGACACTAAAACAACGCGCGCAGCGGAGGGGGAAGGACCGATATTTAAGGTTATTTTACTGCGTCACAAAATTTCTTTTTAGTATAAATTTTGACTCAGAGTAGCTACAATCTTTGTTTGAATTTCAGTCTTCAGCTCTTGTCAAAATATATCGATTACGTCAATGAAATAATAGTGATAAACAGTTATAAATATATGTACATATAGAGTTAAAGAAAAAAAATTGAAATAAAAAATACAATATCAGACTATAATCGTTAAAATCCCAATAAAAATGTAAAGATCGTATACGATTGAAAAGGGCTTTTCAAGAACAATCCAAAGATACCAATAAAACACTATACGACTGCCGGGAACGTAAAATAATGAAGGCGTCCGAGCAAATTAACGACGACGCTAGTATACCTGCGGCCGAGGCGACCGAGGCTGTGCATGTGAATGATGTAATTGGTCCTATATTAATACTGGACTTTATAGACATGGATTGTGTGCGAACATCGATTATTAGAGACTCATTTAGTAGTGGTTAATGTACGTTTCACTAATTCGTTTATAACTTACACGAAATCCGAAGGACTCTTTAGTATTCAAAAATAATTGTACATATAGTTCGAAAATATTCACGTAAAACACACGGCCGTGTCCACGACACAGCCAAGCCCTGATTTTTATTTATACAGCTAATTAATTGATGAGGTGAAGGCGGAAATTGTACCTATTTGTCAGTAAAGGGCATTGACACCTTTTAAATATTGTAACGATTTGTAAACCTTATTGACATCTACAATATACTCATACAATATTTTTTATTTTGACGGCATACTTTATACCATAACCTAGAGTTCAGGGTTGATAATCAGATATTTTGGTCTAGGGAGTTTTTTCATTGTTTCTTGAAATGGCAATGGAAGATAAAAAATTTTATCTTGTTCTTTTTCTCCCTATGCTGTTTAGATCTATGCTTTTTACGTCCTTTACGAATGTAAAAAACATTGACATTTTACAAATGGCATTCATTAATATTTTCTCCTGAAATTTTTTGGCGCGGTAAATAATGTATTTTCAAAGTCATTTATCTTGCTTATTTGTGGTGGAACAGAACGTATAAACCGATGAGAACACAGGTCGAAGGCAGTTGATTTTCTCAAATTTTTTGTAAGCATGAGTAACAAATGTGTGTTTAGATTATTTTTCTTATAATAATCGAGTAGATTACTCCAGACATTTGTATTAGTATTAGATTATCTTAAGCGGTTCAAAGATGAAATGTCTCTTGAATAACACATTTTGAAACATGACATGCATTCATGTTTTGGAGTATCAAAACGTTTCAGTTTCATGAATGTGGACGCGACTATATATTTATCTATGATCCCATCTTCTTAGATTTTATGCGACTTTTCACTTTCGTTGACAATATTACCAACTTTTTGTTGTTTTCCATATTCCTTAATTCTTTCAACGTCTGACCTTTCTAACAACTCATCTTAATCTTTGAAAAGACTATAAATTTTCTGCACTTTACACATTTATCATGAAATTGTTTATAGGTGAAGTTAATGCGATTTTACAGAGTTAACATAAGATAAAGATTCAAGTAGTTTTTCTTGTACAATTAATGTTTAATGCTGAACTGTAGTTTTGTTCTCTAAGTTTCCGAAAATTTTCGATTTGTATAATAACGTTCTCATCTAGCGCGCACAGATCATTACAGCAAGACCAAAATAGACCTTTGCCATGTTTTTTAATATCTCTGAAGATCGTTTTTTCAATATCGTCAATTTCATTAGCTTTATCTTTAGTTTCATACACTTGATAGACTTCGTGTTCGTAACATAGCTCCTCGTTATTCCTATGCTCTGATTTTGCCAGAAAAAGTACTAACTTGTCATGTAAAGTACTATCTGGAGGACATGCGTTCAATTTTTCTAACGATATTTTAAATTTTTCTTTCAATTCATCAATTGTTTTAATGAAATTTCTTAAAGCCTGTTGCCAACTGTGAACAAGCCTACTTAATTAGTTCATCTGCTACTAATCTATTCTTTATTTCATTAGTCGGTAGTTGAGTAATTTTTCCAGATTTTTCAGTTGTGATTGGTATTTATCTTTTTATCATTTTCTTTAGTCAAATTCAAGATTTACCTCAGGATGTAAATGTTGGTAACTTGTTGCAGCTTTTCTATGCTTTTACGGGTGGGAAACAGGGTAACGTGCTACAGCTGCTCTGTTAACTTCCGGATATGAAGAACTGTAACATACTAATTTCTATTTGCGTTTTTTGGAGTTCTTCTGGCGATAAAGAGTAGGTGCTTGTTAAAGTTGTCTATAAAGCGACAGTGTCGAATTTTAAAACTTATTTTATTAATCTTATTAGGTCTCACCTTTTTTTAGGAAAGTTTTCAACAATTAGTAACTTAAATTTAAAAGCATGTTCATTTAATTGATAATAATTCAGAAGCACTATTAGGAAGGAGTACTTCATAATGACCTCCGAAGAAATTACGAGAAAATCGTAAACGTTTCACTTGTTTCTCAGGATCACGACCGGATAATCCTCTCATACGACCATTTTCGTTAACCTTGAAAGAAAACGGATACAAATCGTCGGCCGTTTTAGTTCGTATGCAAAACCGTAGGTGACAGCTTCAGCAATGCCGTCGATTAGAAATCAGCGTTAATGTGAGTGTCTCCGCATTCACCACACGTACTAAGTTGTTTTTCATCCCAATGCGCTACCACATACCCGACTATAGAAGGCCTAATATCATACGAGAGTTCAATATTCCCATATATAGAAAATGACAAAAAAATTGAACACACACGAACCATCTCCAGATACAAAGGTTACTCGGCGCGGACAAGAGTCTTCATTTACGTACAAAATTTCGAATTCTATTAAACATTCATTTTGAATTAAACATTTAGTTTAACTTATTTGTGTAGTACTTACTATAAGTAGATAAATTCGTTTTTCGTAAGGTGAGAAACACGATAGGTACAGATAAAAACAGATACCTAAAATAAGTTTTTTCAGGTTAACCACAGTGTGGATAAGTATCAAAAGGTATCTGTGCCCTAAAATTATCCAAACCATATCAATTTTATATTATTCAAATAGCATCAGTAAATGAATAAGTAAGGCTTTCAATCGTCAGACCAATAATAGAGATCGAGACTATAAAACGTAAATCATAAACGTTAAGTAGCACTTTGCCCTCTGCCTGCCACCAACATCACCAAGCGTCACCTCTTCCAATCGTATCCAGTGGCAAGCATGAATGTAAGCGCGATGCGTAACATAACTTTTCATAATAATTATTTTTCACTTAATGAATAATCAAATTTCATGATTTTTCATTTTTTCCTTCCTTTATAACTCTAACTAAAATTCATAATTTTAAGTCTATGAGTCTATTAGAAGTCCCGTAGAATTTTGATGACCGGTGAGTGTGTCAGTGACGATATTAAAGAACTTTGACTAGCGGTAATCGTAAACTATAAGGTACAATTCTCAGATAGTGTAATCCTATGATCACTGAAACTCAAATTTCTTGATTTATCCACAAAGAAGTTTCAGGGGGGTCAAGGGTGCAGTGAGTCGCTTTGAGAAAAAGATGGTACAGTTGTGCTGGACTTGGCACAGGTACTACCCTACTTCTAAATACCTAAACTGTAGCACTTTTAATAAATAATTTTGAAGCGTAGAGGTGATTATATCCTAACAAATGTTGGTATCTAATTGGTATACAGTTAACATTTCATGCTTTATTGTATATAATTTTGATAAATCCTACTTTTTCAAAATTTTATTTTTTCTTGTTATGATGTATATAAAATTATTGTTTGTTGTTTTTGAGAATATTTACTGACCTACTCATTAGGTCTTAAAAAAGACCCAAATAGTCCAAATTATTTATCTAGTTTTTTAATCACGTACTATCTCACCATAATGAACTAGAAACCAGTTTCATTACCTTAATGATATTACTATATCTGTATCTTTCAGTAAAAGAGCTAGATTGTTTCAGAAAAATTCTAGATAATTTTTTGAGCTTATAGGTTCTGTTGAACTTGCTATTAAAGTACTTCAGTAAAGTAATTCAGAGAATAATTTGAAACTGGTATTGATTTTATCTTATCTCACTAAAAGAAGGATTTTCATTTATGAACTATGTATATCATGGACACTGAATAATCTTTGACGAGTTAAAATAGTTTCGTCAGATCACATAATTTTCTTGACAAATTTATATATTGTCTATTCTTCTTCAGCATACGTTGACAGAACCGATTCTCTTGGCATTATCCTTGGTTGGCAGTGAAAGTTGTACATGTTGTACGTGATATGGCTGGAAACGATTTTCCTCATTGTCTTTGTTATGGCGGGGTGCCTTTGAAGGTCACGAACACTAATAGTCAGGCCGTTTTCAGTATCTACTAAAAGAGTTCGTACACACTTTCATTACTACTACTACTACACACTTTCTTGGTCACGCCGCAGTCTTCCTAATTGTGCCTTCCAAGTATGTGTTATCCATCTGTAGGAAAATGCGATAACTTGTACCAATGGCGATCATAGGAATTCCAGCCAAGGTAGACAACGCCTAAATCTTATAAAAAGTTTAGCTATTGCTTGCTAAGGATATAATATTACATTTTTTTTACATTTCGTTTTCTTTTAGTCCGGCCACAAGTACTCACAGTGTTATTATAAATGCCCAAAAATTTTTATCTCAAATTTTCTACGATTATTTTAATCATTAATCCGCACGCAGCAAGCCATTTCAAAAGTGTTTTTGTATAACGTTTCTTAAAGAATATCTGTTTCCGCGAAAATATTATCAAAAACATTCAAAAAAAAGATAAAGTTAAATTTTTTTATACTATGCAAGAATGATGTGAGCTTGAATAAATGTATCATTGGCCCATATTTACGATATGCGAATCGCAAGACCAACGTGTTTCGACGACGCGCGGTATTTTGGTTGGTCGTAATGAGCTAATCGTTTCGTACTACCGTGAAAAAATTTCGTTAATAATTCTGAATTAATTCTTGTAATAATACTGAAAAATCGCTCAGTTCTGCCGATGCATTGACAAAATTTAGAAAGAATCTAATTTAATATGAGCAGAACATTAAACAAAAGAAGTTAATGGACAACGTTCTTTCATTTTAGCTTGGTCACTGTTTTGCTCAGAAGACAAAGACAAAGCTATCATTTTGGATAAGCAGTCATACTCTCAGAGGACACGCAAAAGTACTGAACTTAGTAAAATATTTGTGAGATCCAAATTGAGATCTACCTATTTTGTAAATCGGTCGACTACTTTGAAATCTACAAAGTAGCATTATAACTACGAGCTGTTCCCTTCCGCTCACAGCCGACGTCTCATCAATAATAATTGCTGTAAAGTCAGTATTGTGTATTTGTTTTTTGATTTTGCTCTGTATCGGAGAGGTAGTTTGATGACAAATCTACCATTTCCAAATAATTTCCTTTATTTAACAAAGAGATTGTTTCATTGTGTCCTTGAAAAAATAATTCTTGTTTACCCAAAAACATACTCTATCGATAAAACGTTTAAAAATGTTACGATTTCTATATACTTTTGAACTGTGTTTCTGAATGTCTAATTTATATTAACTGCATAAACTTGTTTGATGCGACTTTTACCAAAAGTATGTAATTTTAAGTACGACTCTAAATGTTTTTCTGACTGGTCGTGTTTTTTATCGGCATTTGACAAGTTATGCAAATCAACATATCCGTGATTATTACAAACCGATTTCGTAGTTGTGAATAAAACACATAGAAAACCTAGCAATCTATTGTTGTGTTTTCACAGAATAAGCCAACTAAACATTTCAAAATATTTACTATCAAATTTTCTACTTACATTTCCTATTTTTTGAGTCGTCTATATTTGGCAACGGCTGACCGATTTGCATAATTTGTAACTTTTTTGTTTCGTTTAGACTACTGTTTAATTTTAATAAGCAAACATTACCTCACTTTCATAACTGTAACTAAACATTTTTACTACATGCACGGCAGAATAACACAAATAATATAAAACCATCAAAATTATAGTGTTTACTAAAACGACAGCATCATGACTGTTAAAAAGGGTAATGACGTATTAATTACAAAGGGCTAATTAAAATCACAAAAGCGTTCAGATTACAACACGATTTATTTTTGTCCATTTCAGTATCTAGGCAGAATCTGAAATTGCGTTTGTGTGCTGATATGTTCTTAATGCATATAAAACTAATTTTTATGTATGTGTCTTAACAGCGTCACCGCACAGTAATTATGTACCTTATTATTTATGAAATACTAGAGATATTTAGCCATAACTATAGAGGGCGCTATATTAAGTAATTCGTTATTGTTATTGATTTTTATATTTTTTTGTGTATAGAAATGATTTGATTTTTTAACAATATATGAAGGTAACCAAAGCTTTTTGCCTTATATCCATTTTCGCCACTGATCTGGATTTTTGATTTCCTAGTTTTATGCATCGTTGACGATATAAATTACAACTCTACTGACGTTGTCTGTTTGATTGTGCATATTCACGTGGAGTACAATAGGTCGTGTTGCATAACCAAACTCCTTGTATTCTAGTTGTCGACAGATAAAAATAACTGTAGCTAAATATTCTATACTTTAGTACATGACCTTAGTAGACAGCCCGACTTGTGGATCAGAATGGAGTCTAAGCAGGAAGTACAAAAACAGTATAGCACCGTGTAACTTGTCGAGGAAGAGAGAAGTGGACCAAAATTGGGAAGTGTTGAAGACACGCATCAGATTTCTATTTAAATACAGGTACCACAATCTTTTATACGTCTATTTAAAGTTCTTTCTAATCTGATATGCCAATATGACAACCGTGTCGATCGCCTATAAACTCAGTGTAGAGTTTTTTGCGTTAAATCTGCCTAATTTTACTCTGGTAACAATACAATATCAAAATCCGATATGTCCTAAAATTTTGGTGTGTTAAATGCGCTTTTCGGCCCTAAAACCTTTATGCACAAGCGAATGTTACAACTTTACGTACTGCGACATTATCGATACGACTGTTTTAAATAAACACTGTTGTGAATATTTTATACGATATATGTATAAATGATCGTAGAATAGGCAATTTTTTTTTCTGCTAGTGTTGTAAACAATATATTTTTTTCTCAGAGCATCAAATATTTTATTTTTTTAATATTAAAGATTAAAATCACCACAAAGTTGTGCGGAGTACTCCCACACATAGTAGAAGTACAACTCCTACTATGTGTGGGCATTTATTTCTGTTTCTTTTTTCAACAGGAAAACAAATGACCGAAAAACAATGTATGAGGCAGTATTTAAATTGAAAGTGACCTCTGACAAATAAACCATCTGCATATAAGCTTACAAAAAAGGGTAATATGATTAAAAAAACACTTTTGGTTTTAGTTTGCTTGACTTCCCGTGACGTCACCATGGGACGTCAGGCAAATGTTAAATATTTAAATTAATATTAGAATTTATAATTACTAAGTTCCAATAAACAAATATGTAGTGAAATAATAAAAAAATAGTTTGTTAATAAAATGAGTATATATTTTTATTATTTTAAATATCTTAACAATTAGAGAATATTTATATAAATAAATAGAGAATATATTTTGATTTAATAACATATCACTGATCTGAATTCTTTATATTCAATAGTAATTAAAATAATAATAATAAATTCCTTTAGAATATTTAAAAATTTACATCAAGTAAATTAATGAAATCAATTAAATAATTTAATTATTTATTTTAAAATTAATATAATATTTTATAAAATTAAATTAATAATTTTAATTCAATTAATGATAATTAAATTTAAAAGATTAATGTTAAACTTTATTTAGGGGACAATAAATTCAAAGTATAATAATTACACAAAATAATAATAATTCTATTAAGCTATTTACAATATTTTATCAATAAATTATTATTCGATCAATTAATTAATGAAAATAATAAATAATTTAAAGTCAATTTCTTAAGTTAAATATTAGCTGAATATAATGGATAATAAGGTGGAGTCAGAAATAAAAGTGTATAGTATAAGCGCACGCACACACAAAGGAGTAAGACCGGCCGCGTAGTGGGGGCGTCACATCATGACAGCGTAATGTCGTTTGCCGTCTCGGCGCTCGAGTCGATTTTACTATCAAGGCGCGACAATAGATGTTTCGCATCAAGAATTATTCTTTATTAAATCATGTAAAATGCAATACAATGCCAACCGTGAAGCCCTCGGCCAGAAATCATGTTCTCTACATCCCACCTTGATAATATCCATGAAAGAACAGCCAGCACACAAGTCTAAATTTCTATCTATTTCGCTAAGGAACGTTCGCTTATTTACAAAATACAGTGGTAAGAGTCGAGGATACACCCGCCCGTCGGCACGGGTGCAGTGAGTTCGCCGACAGCTCCCGCTCGTCCCGGCGCGGACCGCGGCTCTGAAAGTGTTTACCGGCCGATAGGTCCCGGGGGACGCGCCGCGACCTCTGTTTGTTCCGAGCGGGGGAACGCGGCGGGATGCGCTCGTAAACTATAGGAAGCAATGATTTATTTGTTTCGATATACCGATTCATCGATTCGGAATACGACCTGATGACAAATGTCCGTTTGAAAGAGGAAAGCAGTCTATACTGATACTTACTTAGTCCACTTATTTAAGTGCAAAAAGTAATAAAATAATAAACGAACGGCGACGTCCCAGTTGCCAGTTCGGTGTCTGCAAGCACTAAGTTTTCAATAAACCAGGATATAGACAAGTCATTGCAGTGCCATTGACGTGAAAACTAACCCAACCAAACATTTTTCAAACATAAATCATACGAAGTATCTCTAGATGATATACTATATTTTTCAGCGGCGGCAATAGAACTCATAACAAAATGTCATAACCCAGTCTCAAATTAATGCGTGCGCCCAAGTAGAATTAAACTTTCCACTTGAACATTATATTATTTTATTTATTGTTCAATTTAGGTAACGAATTTCACCACAACAATTTTCTACTTTCGTCCCCACCGCTGATGCATACCCACCTACAATCTCTTATTTGAGGCAGCGTGGCCTAAACCACAAGCCCTAGGCCGCTCGTTCTCGCGAACGCGGTAGAAAAGTCCGCGTTCAGTGGAAGCACTAAAAGAATATTTTTTTTTCTAATTTAAATGCAGTTAAAAGCTTATTGTTTGATTCACATATAGATCCGAATTCAAACTCGGTACTTTCTGATGGGAAGATAACGTGACCACTCCGCTATCGATGCTCTACCGTTTTATTAAAATAATAAAGGTAATAAAAAAAAACCTTTACAAGAAAAAAAACAGTATAATTAGACGCGTCACCGAATAATTGTTGATAACATGTAACAATGACACGTAGAATTTTCTAAATATAAAAAATGGTTTAAAATACATGGGTGACATAAGACCGGCGAAAATATGATATTGACAGATTAGTAACTTCTTTCATAATAAATAAATCATTACCTTACTTTAGTTGAAATCTGGATATTTATTTTATAATCATATGACATAAAAAACAAAGATCTACTTAATATTACATTATTAATGTGATGAATATTTAAATATTAATTTACTAAAAAATACACGTTACAATGAATTAAAAATTATAAATAAATTTGGGATATACTTATACCCTATATGCAAAGATTAAAATAATAAATTAAAAAATACGAAAATTATTTATCAAATATACGCCGTAAAGCAGTAGTAATTAAACAACTTAGCTGAATAACGGAAGCAAATTAATTAAAGAATAAAATAAAAATATATCAATATGTCGTCCCAAACTGGCGCAAATCAAAAGCTCACATTATATTAAAAAAAGTTAAAACTGCCATTTTAGCAGAATTGCGGCTAAAATGGCAGTTTTAACCATTTTCATTTCTATAAGGAAATATGATTCTATATTTCTTTATCTCAATAACAAACAAATCAATAATTACTGTGAAGCTCTTTGTATTTATTTTCTGGGCTCGGCTTATATTTTCCCTGATTGTACATTTCACTATTACTGTAAATCTTAAATAATAAAATATAACAAGAGCCGGTACCGAGCTATATAGGCAGGTAGAGAGCCAGGTATCCAGGTGCTGGGCGGGCTGGGCCAGTTTGGGCGCCGCCCCACCTCAATTGTTTGTGCCATGGCGACGGCCAAATTGAATATATTAACCGAGAGAGCGTCCTCATCAAGTCATTAGGGGGGACTTGATACAGATTACTTCTGACGTTTGATAAAAGCTTTGGAGCGACGTGATTTCGTATTGAACTTAGACCTCATCTCGACGATATTGAGTTATCAATTTATTCGTAAGGGTTGATAAAAATTCTATAAAAATTATACCTCGATGCTGCACAATAGTAAAACTTAAATATTTTCAAAAAATATTTGTAGCTAGGCTATATGAAGAAAACTAAAAGTTATTTCGAGTAAAAAAATTTTTGAAAGCAATCGTCTAAGATACATATTAAATAAATTATTAGTTTTAATGAAACTAGTGCTCAAAATCTAAAAGTTTTAAGGACAAAGCACTAAAGAAATATTTTTTAATCATAACTAGTATCAAAAAGCGAAACTATTACGATCAAATTTATAGCATTAAACGCAGTTTTATTAGAAAAATAGCTGATTAGATTTTGAAATCGATAAGTTCGATAGTTATTAGAAAAAAACATTCATATTGTTTTTAATAACATATATTGCATTAGAACCAAAAAAGTTATTTTAACTAATGTAAAATGTAACAATATCGTAAATGACTTACGTGTTTCTGAACAAACATCGATAAAAAAGATAATATATTGAGTGCGTACAAACTTTACGCACAGTTGAAGTTTTTTTTGTTTGGGATAGTGGAAAATTACAATTTAACTAAAAACAAAATTTTAATTAGTTACATATCACAATCATTGGAATAAATAAACATGAGATTCACAATTGAAAGTATGATCTCTCGATAATCTAAATGCGTTTTATGTCCACCCAGGCGTAGCCGCGGGCACAGCTAAGTATTAAAAACGGATAATGTGCTACGTCTGTTACGGTCAAATCATTCAATTCCTCGCCAACAAAAATTACAGAATATTCCTAAAGAAGTTTCAACTCAAAATAGTTTGTTTAAACAAGTTGTTTAGTTGTCTACGTTTCCATTTTATTTATATATACAATAGGTTATGTGTAACTAATATAGCCAATTAGAATTATTAAATTATTATGTTGTAAATACATTAATTAAGAATATGTTAATAAAACGTTAAATTTAGTAAATACTTTTAGATTTTGCAAATTTACAATGGAATAAATGCGGAAAAAAATTATGAGCACATCAATGTAATATTTTCCTAAATGGAATGCGTTAAACACAGATACAAACACCACAAATACCACAAGTTATTGTGTTCTGGATATCTTCCTCGATACCTGCATATTGTACTTGCTTTTCTTTAAAATGGTTGCAAAATCCATATTTTAACTTATACGTGTGTTTTAGTGAAAAGATTTACTAAGTTTTAAGTGGTACAAAAAGTCCAATGCGCATGGGCCAAGCGGCATGAGCATAGTGTCTACCATTATTTTTGGAAAAGAAATCTGCTTCTTTTAGGATGGAACTAAACGGGTTAAGCAAGTATACACCAGTAATGAACAATATTTACGTACATAAATGCATATAAATAAAAATGAATCGCCAAAATATATGTACGTGCATCACTTCCGACCGGCAGCGCCAAATTGGATAATTTCTTTTTGATTGTGTTCGTTAGTATCAGGACAAGGTTTGTATATAAGAAAATAACACTTTGTATCTGTCTGTCTGTCTGTCTGTTTGTCCAGAGTATCTTTGATGGCTAAATAAATCACAACAAGATTTTCACTAGAAGATAGAGAAGATTGCTAGATTATATTTAGGACACATTTAACGCGATAATTTTTAGAGTTCATACGTGAAAAAAATTGGTTGTTAGTAAAGTCGGTTTACGAGCGATAATTTTATGTGATAACGTCATAAGAAAACATTGATGAAAAATTGCATACTTTTTGAACTGAATTGAATTATTGTCACTGAATTATCATTATTTTGTGTAATACAAAGAAGTTAATATCGGAATCGAAAAAGACATCGAGATTGAAATTGAGATCGATACAAAAGAAGAAAAAATCATCCAAAGTCCATGCCGGCGCAACTGCGGATATTAACAATACGAGTAAGTCACCTACAAAAAAAATGCAGAACAATGTCTGCCTGGTATATGTTATTATAAGGACAAGGTTTGTATACAAGAAAATTTAAAGAAAATAAGATATTTTAAAAATATCAAATTTTTTAATTATCATGATGTGAAAAGTTAGTGAGTGAATGTGACAGAATGACGTTCAGTTGTTCAACCAGCAGTTGAGAAATTCTAACAGGCAATACGTCATATCATAATGTCAATCAAATAGAATTGCCGCTTCTTTTGCCAACAATAATATCGGTGTTTCGTATTTGGAGGTATATCATTGATTTATAAAAAAATAGCACCTGTGAGGCATCAAAATATCGGTCGGCATACGCGTAATGCAAGTCGAGGTCACAATCTTTAAAACAATGAGAATGAAGAAGAGTGAAGGCAGCGTTTGGAGGCAAACAGAATGAGAATTTCTCAAGCGAGATCTACCACGACTCCGGAAGAACCCATACCATCGACTTCGAACGAGAGGCAACAAACCAGACGATCAACCGTAACCATTGCCTATGATCGTTTGGCGGTTAGATATAATACAACAGTCGATTACGTCGGCGCTAAATCGGTGGATTTTTGAACAATGACTCGAACCGTCAGAATTATGTTTTACAAATGGAAAGGTTAAATTAACACAACTGACGGCGCCACCTAAACCATTGAATTAATTACTTTCAGGGCAAGAACTTCTATCAAAGCGTTTCTTGCTGAATATTCAAAATTACAACAGTGTGTTCCGAATGACATCATTTGGTTCAAATATAATTGAAGAATGTGATTTCAATCCAACTAATAAGGTATTCTTTCAAATCTGTGACACACATTATACACATACATTGCAACAAAAACAATATATGAAAATTCTCTTAAGGCTCATGAATGAAGATTTTTTTTAATATGTTCTTATGTTCAATATTACAGATTTAAGGACAAATTCATTACCGCGCAAGAGCATTATTGCCGTCAATTTATGGTCATACAAATTTCTTCAAATTTATTTTTTGGGCAATTCTGAAGCTGAAATGAATCAACGCTGTGCTATCAATCGTTCAGCTAGGAGAGAAATCATCACGCAACTGCATTAACTCTTACGTGAACATAACCAGTTAATTCAATTGTTCAAAACAGCCTTAGAAATTATATCATCAGACGATCAGAAAATAGTGACACTTCTACTGGCCTCATTTCGTTTCCACCGAAGAAGAGCCATTTTAGCAGCAAAAAATAAAGATGTAGATGATTTGAATATAAAAATTTAGACTCAAATTAATAGACAAATGCATTAATTTAAGTCGATCAATTCCATTATCGATCCAAGTCAATTACCCAACTGAATTCCTAAATTTATTGGATTTACCAGGATTACCGCCACATAATTTACACCCCAATATTCGATCTATGATAACTGTGTTACGCAATCTGAATCAGTCAAGATCGTGAACGAAATAAGACTCGCTGTTAAAAAAATATGAAAAACATGATTTAAGCTGTTATATTCAAAGGAAAGTTCAAAGGCGAGAATGTGTTCATTCCAAGAATACTACTAATGCCAACTGATTTTTCTTTAAATTTAAAATTAAATGTTTAAATTAATAACATATCTAGTTTCCAGTGCGTCTTGCACTCGCAATGACAGTTAATAAGTCCTAAGACCAATCGTTAGAAGTGTGTGGAATAAATCTTGAATCGCCGTGTTTTTCGCACGGGCAGTTGTACGTTGCGTGTTCGAGAGTCGGAACACCATCGGTGCTATTTATTTTGTCTCCAGACGGAAAAACGAAAAATATTGTACATTACAAAGCATTACAATAGTTATGATTGACTTATTTAAATGTACTTTTATTTCATTATTATATGGTCGTATTGTAAACAGAAGATTTTGTCTCTTTTTTGTTGTTAAATACGTAACGTGTCACATAACTTTATAATTTGACGAGTTATTCACCTTCGATACATCAAACCTGTCAATATAAAGGAATTATTGATAATCCAACTGATTTGCATTTACCGGAAGTATTATATTTCCATAGACCGCGATTGTACACCATCCGTGGGAGACTGAGGCCGGCATAAATATCACAATAAGTTATTGCGAAATTTAGAAAATATTCACGAAAAAAAATATGGCGGTACGAAGTTCGCCGGATCAGTTAGTTGCAAATAAAAATAAGATCTGTACCGGAACTAGACCCTTAGATTCACAACCGGGATTACAAAAGGAACCGACAAAAATATTCCAATCTATAATTTCTATTTTAGATTTTTCTAGTCTAGTATTCTATTCTAGTCTAGTTGCCAGTTGTATTACCACAGGAAATTATCCGAATACAATGGCTCATATCTTTTTACATTTCTTGTATTCAATATTATTATTTCAAGGAACTTTTCTGTCACGCCTTAATCACAGTCGAGGTGCACCTCCAACAGTATGTTATATGTCAGAATGAAAACCTCGGACCTCGACCCCTTAACACGGCTCAGCGCGGTTGGGGTCACCGACGCGGCGATTACGCCCGGGACCGAAGGCTTAACGTGCACACACCGAATGGTCTTATTTGACCTAAAACCCGGTTGGGTAATTTGCTTGTGATCAAGATCTTACCCGAGACATTCTTGTTCGAAAGCGACGCTCTTAATTAGCGAGCCATTAATACTCTCGTTTTAAATTCAAGTAATCGATTTTGATAAATTTTGTGTTTCAGATGCGCTATTCAATATGTGTGATTATCGATATCAAAAATTGACAACCGTTAAATTTTAGGGAAAATTCATTGTTCCAGGGTTAATATAGTCCCAATTAACAGTCTGTCTGAATTAAAATTCAATAGACCTGGAAACTCTTTCAAAGAATTTCAATCGTGTGACTGATTATGTATTTACGATTAAGATAACTAATTCTTATATGTATATATAACATGCATTTACCAAAGCTTTCGCCAAATAATTGAAACCTTTAGAAAAACTCACTTTCTGATGAGCATATTTAAAATGTCGGAATATCTGCAGATTGTTTTTGTAAATTATTCGCAATAAAATTTTTACAAATTTAGAAGAGAAAAAGAACCTCTCAAAAATTACCTTGTGAATATAGAGCTAAAATTAATTCAGTCGTTTAAACCATCAAACGTTTTTGCTGAATATAAACTATCTGATATGATTTCATGATACACGTTTTTGGGGCACTAGCATTTAACAGTGGCTTGCCACATTTGCCAAGTCCTCATTTCACGGAATGGGAGGAATCCATCCTTTTTCACGACTCTTTATCTACAGCGGTCATGGCTTACAGCGGTAGCGGCTTATCCATTACCACTTTAATGTGTCGTTTCTGAGCCATGACGTTTATTCCGGTTCTTCGGATGGTCACCCCTTTTCAAAATATTCTTCACAGAATAATCCCAAAAAGTAGCAAATCCCAAGAGCAAGCGAAACGGGAACAACTTCTTCTATTGCACATTGAGTGATTGACCTGAGGTCAGTGACTCTAAATTTCTTTAGAAGACTATTAATAAAAAATCACGTTATTTTTTAATTATTTATTAAATCACTATTATTTAATAAAAATATTATTTAATAAATAAAAAATATCCATTTGGTACGATATTTACATAGTTTTTTTGCTTCACTAAGATCAGTTTTATGCAAGCTCGTCGATTTCAGATGCCTAAACTTGCATTAGTTTATTACTATTTAACCTACTATTGATGAATACGCAAGATGATCCTAATATATTATAATATATTTAGATCATATAATAATTATCACTCTATCTTCTAAGCCAAAATATTTTAATATTGCAAAGGATATTATCTAAACTAGACAATATTTACAATACTTTCAAATAAGATCAGCCGATCGTCATGAGTTTGTTAATCGTACAATTTATTAATAAAAATAATTTGTTATTATTTATTAAAAAAGTACTCACCTTCATGCACCCGCTGTCTTCTCACGACATACGTTTTCATAAATTATGTCGACTACAACATCTAACTATATCTAATACTACGTGCACGTCGATACATCAAGATATAATATATTTTTAAATATTCTAAATGAGACATAGAAATATGGTATGTTTTGTGATATGTTTAACTATGATATTCTTTAGATTGGTTGTCGGACAACTCGAGATATGCACGCACATATGTATATATTTTTTATATATATTTATATAAGCTACATACTAATTATTTACAACCGGCGAAGCATCACTCTTAAGGGTTTTTTTTTTCCCTTGCGGTAGAATTGTAATGTTGTGTTGGTAGGCTTTCCCGCTAGTTCCCCCGAGCCGCCGGCGCCTTAAGAGTGATGCGTCCCCGCCGGGCGCGCCACGTGACTGCGCCCGCTTTCCCTCTGTTATGTTTACCGGCCACCCCTCTCGCCGTGTTTCACCCCCCCGGCGGTCCATCCCTACTGTGAGCTTCCATCGGCGATTTTATGTGTGCGTACAGAGAGGGACACTTTCGGCTGTTTTGTATGACGGATTTAAGAAAGATGAAAGATGAGCCTATACTGTCTACTAACACTTTTATCGGAGTAATGATTATGATAACGTTCAAAACCTGACTCGATCGTGGAATAAAATGTTTTAGAATCGTGAGATTCATTAGAAGCTTTTAAGTTTTCGTTTGAGGATAGTTAAATTTTAAAGTTGAACTTCAGCAATTCCTTTATGAATTTTTATAGAAATTTAAATATGTTTCAAAATTGGGTTCACGTGGTTGGTATTATTAAATAAATAATATATGTTGAATATGTGTAATGAACAAGCCTATTAATATGCATATTGATTAAATCACCTTTTAATGCTATTTATTACATTTATGAAACAAAAACATTGTAGGAATCTGTGAATCGGCAATGAACTCATTAATACCCCATACTCGTTAAATTAGGAGATATCTACAACATTTTGCAAAGTAATGCAACGCAGTACGTTAAATATTAAGAAAATACAGAAGATAAAACACGCTAAAATAAGATTTACGAGTAAAATAAAAGCAATACATGCACTCAGCTATAGCAAGAAGTTGTAGCAGAAATGGGTCGGTCACATAAAACGTCTCGAAGGGCGGAGGTGGACAAAAACAGTAACGATACGGAAAGGCTCCTTTGGTAAGCTCTGGAGGCAGTGGCGGCGCTACACCACTCGTGGACGTCGGCGACATCAGGTTTGCGAGGCCTCTTTTTAATAACTTGTAGGCAAAACTTTTTGCGAGGCCTCTTTTTAATAACTTGTAGGCAAAACTTTTTTGTTTGCGAGGCCCCTTCAGGCGCGAGGCCGTCGGCGGTCGCCGACGTCGCCGACGCCTAGCGCCGCCACTGTCTGGAGGAGGCCTTTACCTGGGAGGGGTTGCAGTGGAATAATAAATTATTACCTACTTACTCAAAATGTAAATGTTTTTATTTTTATTGATATAATTATACAACATATTTATATATATTTATTTTTGTTTGCAAAGTATAAAGGTTTCGCTTCGATTTCTTGACTGCTAGGTTTATAAAGTGTAAATTATTTTTAAGCTCCAGGACTATATTAAATGCTGCAACCTCCATTCAATACCTTGTTTCGTCCAAAACAAGTAGTTGACGAAATAGTTGAAAAATAACAATTTTTTTATGCATCTAATACATATGACAATGAATTTTGAAAATATTTTAAATTTGTATGTTGTTTTAAAAGAAGTTATAAAATCTAGAAAAACTGAGGAATAACTTTTTGTGCTTATTGAGCTCAAAAACATTATTGCTCAAAAAAGTCGCCTTTCAGTTTACTGAAACGTTCACACAGTCATCTGATGCATCATTTCTTGATCATACTGATAAATCCATGATTTAGCGCCCGTAAGGATATCGCAGACTCGCCCAGACGAGCCTGCTCTAAATG
Organism: Eumeta japonica; assembly: GCA_005406025.1. NCBI lineage: Eukaryota > Metazoa > Arthropoda > Insecta > Lepidoptera > Psychidae > Eumeta > Eumeta japonica. The sequence continues at coordinate 20,554 of BGZK01001809.1, forward strand.
CTATCACGTCTCGGTACCAATCCACCCGAACCTGCTTCTGCAGTATCCAGCACGGAACTATCTTCCTTACGTGAAGATGCCCATGTAGAAGTCTATGCACATTGTCCGATGCAACCTGTAGCATGTGCAGATTTTATATCGTATATAATTGGTCTATTACCTCAAATTATATTGTTCACTGTCAGCACATTTTCTTCTGTAACAGCGGTCAAACGGCGATCACATTTTTCTTCCTCCACTAAGGTTACGTACTCGACCGCGCTTAATTTCGTAGATTTAACGGTAAACATAGTTTAAAATTTGTTTTGAAAGCCTTTCAAATGATTGTTTTGATTTCAATCCCTTTTTGAAATCGTGGAAAATTATTGTGCGAAAACTTTCTCGTCATAGCTAGTTCAATTTTTAACTGAAACAGAATATTTATTCGCATTCGCATAACAATGTGAAGTTAAATTTGAATTTGGAATGTTTAAGTTTTCTCTATAAATAAATCTCGAATTTTCTCGAACTCGAACTCAGTAAAAACAAACCAAGGAGTTCTGTTAGAATTTTTTTTACGCTAAATATTTTGCGTGGCCTAGTGTAATATATCCAACTCGTACTTGACCGGCGTAAAAGCTGTAAGTTGGAAGGCATTCAATCTGTATTTAAAAAGATAATGGGGGCATAATTATATAGTGCTATGGTCAAAACGTCACAGCGTCACTGCGTCACACCGGCACCACCGATAATACAGGCCATCCAACTATCCTTGATGACGCGTTTCGCGTCATCATCACTGGTTCAACTACTAACTCCAAAGACATTTGACCCTCTAGCGGTGAATTTTAACAGTTTTAGTCGGTAGTAATGTGGCAACTCGATTTAACCGATATTATCGTCACCTAATAATCGATACTTTAATGTATATATATATTTTTTATTTTAGTAGATACAAATAAAACATGTAGTATGTATGTCAACATATATTTGAGATCATTAGCATTCATAATTTAAACTTATAATTTAATAAGTTTGTAAATAAGACAACCCAGTTTCGATACTGCGTGTAAGATCGATACGATATCCAACGATGTGGCCAGGATGTTGCCTCCCTATGACACACCGCCATTACATATATTCTATTCTTTTGTCATTATTGCTTGTTTCTATTACTAATAAATTTTCATTTAACTCCTTTAAAATTTGAATTAAACTTTTAATCATGGTGCACAAATGCTGTGTTCCTAATTGTAGAAGCAACTACGATAAAGAAAACATAATTTCAGTGTTTTCTTTTCCGAAAGACGAGGATCTTCGTCGAAAATGGATTCGTGCTATTCACAGAAAAGATTTTGTCCCTACAGCACATTCAAAAGTAAGTACAATTATTATTTAGATGTACAAATGCATTATCATGTTGATACAAATTAAATGTACATTTATTTTTAAGGTCTGTCAACTACATTTTACTGAAGATCAAATTCGGCGCACTGCGGAGGCCTACGACGAGCGAACCGGCAGAAAAATTGTGGCTCCATTGAAAAGACTGTATTTAAAGGACGGTGCTATACCATGTGTATTTAAGAACATTCCAAAATATTTAAGCAATCCTATTCATTCTCGTGAAAGTAGAGACCAAAGGTTAGAACGTTTGGAAAATGAACAATTAGAGTTAGCATTAAGTGAAAGTGTATGTTCACAGAATGAATATAAGCGATTGCATTCATTTAATAATTTTAGTAAATTTAAAGAGTGTTTATCCAAACATACTTTTAAAGATTGGTCTCAAATCGAAATTAGCGACAAAGTTTTATTTATGGTGATTGATACTAGTGATATTCCAACCATTTCAATATCAGCGACAGTGGACAAAAGCCTATCACTACGCATATTCAAAGATACGTACGAATTAAAGCAATTTTGTGGTGTAAAATATCCAATGAATGTAAATGACATAAACACATTGCAAAACAGTTTGGATCATTTAATTTTGAATAACATAAATAATAAAATTAATAGCAAAGATAATGTGACAAATGCATGTTCACTTCTACAAAATCTACTTACTGACAATGACTACTTAGACACTAAAGTTTCATTTTTAATAGAACAAATAAAATTACTGCTTGCAAGAAAAAATGGCGAAAGGTACTCAACCGATTTATTAATTTTCTGTAGTATATTACACACCATTTCTCCCCATGCATACCGTTACTTGCGTAGCTTAGATATAATTACTTTACCTTGTCCAAATACTTTGCATAAAATTTGTTCTAAACATAGTTTCAATCCAAAAATGAGCAACATGAATCTTCTTTTTAAAGTACATCAAGGAAAAATTTAAATTTTGCAACCCAAAGATCATATAGTTACTCTTATGGTGGACGAAATATATTTAAAACCCTATTTTGATTACAAAGGAGGGGATATTGTTGGTAAATCTTATGATTCTTCTTCAGCAGCAACTTCAGCCCAAGTATTTATGATTAATAGCTTAAAAAGTTCATATAAAGATGTAGTTCATATCTTACCTGTAAACAAATTTACTGGGGAAATGTTATACAATTTTATCAAAAAAGTAATTCTTAGTTTACATTCTATTGGCTTTTTTGTCATTTGTGTTGTGAGTGATAATAACTCAATCAATAGGAACGCTATGTCGCGCTTCATATCACCTCCTAAATTGCAAATTGTCTATAAACATCCAGCTGATGATAAAAAACCATTATTTTGCACATTTGATTCTGTCCATGTATTGAAATGTATTCGCAATAACTGGTTAAACCAGGTTGATCAACAATTTGTTTATCCGAGTCTGAATGACTTTAAAGATTGCCGCGATAGCAAACTTTTCAAATTTAAAAGATTTGTATCATAAAGAAAGTAATAACTTAGTCAAATATTGTCACACTTTAAACTTGAAGTCTCTAAATCCTTCTAGTATTGAACGTCAAAATGTAAAACTTGTTTTAAATATTTTCAATGAATTTGCTATTAATGCTTTACGGGAGTTAGGTGACTCACATAACTTAATACATCATAACACTACTGCCGATTTTATTGAAATTATTTTGAAATGGTGGAATATTGTTAATGTCAAGACATTGTTTAAAGACGTTAGGTTAAATAACGAACTCATGAAACCACTTGCACCTAACCATGAAAATTATCAATATTTAAGGAAATGCTTAGCATGGTTAGATTTTGGGCTTCATTTCAACAAACACAGCATAAGCTGACTCCGAGACTTTAACTTCTTTTCACATTCAATTCACTGTTTATTAGAATTAACAAATTACTGTGTTGAAATATTAAAATTTGAATATATTTTGCCAGGCAAAATTCAAACAGATTGTCTAGAAACACGTTTTGGTAAATATCGTATGATGGCTGGTTCACAATATTTAGTTTCTATTAGACAAGTATTTGAAGTTGAGTCTAAGTTAAGAACTCAGTCTTTATTGCCCTTAAAATTAAATTCAGAATTGTGTGGTTCAGTGGATGTTACTATAGACGATATTTCCAAATCATTAGACACTGAATCAGTTTCAGATGAAATTACTGAACCAATTTCGAATTATGCCCAGTTCGACATTTATCTTGAATCAGATGATTTTTTAAATAAGACTGATGTGTTGCCTATACTGACATATATAGCAGGCTATTGTGCTCGTTCGGCAATAAAAAAAAATCAGTGTGATTATTGTTCGAAACATTTAGTTACTGACAGACAAATTATAATAGGTGAAAGCACAAATAGAAACTATTCAATAATTAAAAATCTAAATAGGGGTGGACTACTATATCCACAGTGTGATGTTATTAACATAATTTTTATAAACTATTTGGTTGTAAATAAATTGATAAATGGAGAAAATGAAGATAAGTTTTTAAACAATTCAAATCAAAGAAATACAGTTATTAATATAACATCAAAGATTATTTCAGAAAACTACACATTTTTCGATGATTTTTCATGTAAATCAAATCAGCATAGTATTTCAAATTTACTGTATCATTTAATAAAAGTTTCAACAAATATCTTTTTAAACAATTATGTTAAGAAATGCAATGAAGTTGTAAGTGAGTCAAAGAAAAATAAAAGAAAATTGAACACTTTTAATTCAAAATAACATTTATAAAATATGTTATCACATTTCTATATCAATTTCTTCATGTTCTCCATATTATTTTTTATATAAATTTATATTATATTGCTTTTATGATTTATAATGTAATGCTACTAAAATTATGTATGCCCAACGTTCACATAAACAAAGCAAATGGAGACCATATATACCCAAAATATAATTTTGGGCATTGTCCCTTATATTTCTAAAACTCCATATGCAGATGTAAATAAATCACATTATTGAGTGAGGCAATTAATGGTATATCTATTTTACAGTAAATTAGTAAATAGTATATATTATCACATTATATGAATAATGTATATACAATAATTTTTTTTTCATTTTCATATATTTAACTTCACACATCTCTTACATAAACAAAGCACAAGCCGTTATTGTTTTATAATTACTAAATTAATTCATTTTCAGTTTGTTTTATATTTAATCACTCATTTATAATTTATTTAAATACTCATATGCAGATGCAGTTAAAGTTAATTATTGAATTACATTAGGCAATTAGTGGTATATATTTTTGTGGTATGTATTGATATTTAACCAACTTCAAAATCAAAAGAGGAGGTTCTTAATTGACTGTTTTTATGTTGTTACCTCATAACTTTCAACTGGGTTAACTGATTTTGATCATTATTTTATACTAAATTAGTAGATAATGTATATTATCTCATTATATAAAACAGAAAATGAGCATTATTAGCAAATAAATTATTATTCGTTATTTCAATTCTACTTGTTCCTTACTTTGGGCAAAGGATTGTTCATTTTGTAGTTTTTTTGACTGATTTGTTTTCTTACTTTACGATTATTTGAAAACTTTCTATTAATTATAATACAGATTTTTCAAAGGCTAGATAATTATCTCATAATGATATAATCATAATCTAAATCTAAAAACATAAAATAGGTTAACTTACTTTTTTAAAAATTAATATCTTTGATTTAAGTCATAATAGTGCAATTGGTCCGTTTTCAAAACCACATAAAATCTTACATAAGAGGCGGAGGGGAAGTCCGAGAAATTTTTGAGATCATACATGCGGGTAGGGGGGGTCAAAAATAGCCAAAACCGTTCTTATGTAATTAATTAATGGCCCCTAATTCATGCCGAATTATTAATTACTATGTATATAAATATTTATATTAAATATGTAATATTATATATGGCAGACATTACACATATTTGAATTTAAAAGTGTGCCCTACATTAATAAGAGTATATTATATATTAATATATTAATTGGATAATTGTAAAATTATTTGACAAAAGTAGCATTACATTTCCATTACTTAGATAATGTAATTAATTAGCTAAATAGGCATACAACAAAAAGATTTCATTAAAGGTTTAATTATATGCCTACTTAGCTTATTAATTAAACTTATTTTTAATGTTCATGTATCTAAAGCAAACATTAATCCCTAGTTTTATATTTATTGAAATACTTAAGTCTAAATTGCAAATGAAGTTAGTTATTAAATTATATTTTTGAAGTTAACAATGAATTTTGTATATAGGTAATTATTTTTTATAGATTAGTTAATAAGTAGATACATAAATACCTAAATTAGCATGAATATGCATTTGTATTCTACATGGTCATTGGATTATAGAAACTATTTTTTATTTACTAGAAATATAAATTATTTAGTTAAATCATGTCTTCTATAGTAATAAAAATACCATTTCTATACAATCATACAATATATGATTAGACATTTTTTTTGTTAAATGTAACTGCTCACGTTGACTTACTAATTACTTTATGTAAATATTTGTATTAAAATAGTATCACACATAGTGATTATACTTATATATTTATAATTTATATTCAATATTTTATATTTAATAATGTATATAAATATAAAGGAATAACAAAGGAAAAGCGACTGCTTGACTGACTGAACCATAAAAGCACAGCTTAAACTGTTGAGTCTAGAACTTAATTCTTAATAAAGAAGAGTTTAATTTCTAAAGAATAATTTAGTGGGTAAACGTACAGGGATTCCATTACTTTTAATGCCAGTTTTTATATTGAAACCCCTATAGGTGTGTAAATAATATAATCAATATTGTACATAAATCTAGATTGGAACCGGTGTAGGTGTAACCAATAACAGAACTGGAATCGGAACCTGGTGCACCAAGTTACATAAGTTAAATTTCAATGCCATCCTGCAGAAAGGTATTGGAGTTTAAGGTATTGGAATGTGACCAGAATGGGAAGGGACAGTGAAACTAGAAATGATATCGAATACAGGAACGGGATCGCGATCATGATTAGCAGAGAGATTGCTCGACAGAAAAGTTGAACAATTTATTTCTATGACCAAGCGGGCGAAGCCAAATGCTATAACTAGTATACTTTACTATAGTTTGAACAGGGTAGATAATTGAATTAAATTATTTATTGCTAATTGTTAATTTTATTATATAATATTATATAATTTGTAATTACATTGTTGTAAATTATAGTGGAAAAAGTATCACATTTGCATTCATAATATTATTGTACACCTATTTAGCTTATTCATCAAATCCATATTTAGTATATATTATGTATATTTAAAATAAATATCTCTTTACTTTCTATTTTTCTTAAATATTATGTTCAAAGTGCAGGTGGAACTAATTTTTTGTCTATAAGATATCATTTAATCAGTAAATTAATAAGAACCATTCTACAAAAAGAAATTTTAATCCATTGAGTTATAAAAGTGATGTTTACTTAATAGTAATACAATAGTAGTATAATCAAATCTGGTTACTATAAATTTGTAATATTAATAATACACTATATTTTATAAATTTAGAAATGAACTCTTGTAATGAATAAGATAAGATTCATTTTAAAATTAATGAATAATTTATTTATCTTTTTTCTGTGTTAAATTTTCTTCTACTTCTTTAAAAGTTTTTTTCTCTTTTTTCCTTAATCTTGAATGCTTATTAATTTATACTTTTGGTTTATATGTGATAATAGAAATTTGTTAATGTTTTTGTAGGGCTTTTGTATAACTTCTAGCTCAACTTTCTACAGATTTATTTATTTTTATAATTGTTTTGTATTTGATTGTAATTCTGTATAACATGGTTTGAAAAGAGCTACTTTCAAGTTTCTTGCTCGTTCGTCTTGAGAGATGAACGAGTGGTAATTTGAAAAAAGTGTTAAAATCTTCAAATAATAGATTTTTTTTAAATATTATGGCATTTTCAATTGTTATTATGTAACCTACGTAATAAACGTATTTTAAATTAAAAATAATGTTCATTTTTATTTTATTAAAGAATTTGTATAAATTTAATTTTGTTTCTATAAAATAACATTTTTATGTTCCATTGATGTTGACCTATTCACCTAATGATTTACTTCAAATTACTAAATGAACGATTGGTCCGCCGATTACGCGTGACGTCACCAAGCTAGTTGGAAGGCCTGTATTATCGGTGGTGCCGGTCACACGTAAATAAATGAAGCTTATGTGACTACGAATTTAATAATAAATGTATTTTAATTATTATGGGATATTTGTCGATTTAATTGTCATTTGCATCTCACATTTTCTTTTTAATCGCTCATCTCATTTTTCGCTACTTAGCGCTATCGCCCACATCAATAAACGTGACTTACGACGCGCCATCTCAAGAAGTGACGTGGGAGCGAGACATATATTATTTTCTATAGCAAAACAATACGACTGTCCTGCTCCTAGCGCTCTCAAGATAGATATCTCTGAGTAATGAGTTGAGGGTCGTCAAAGCTGGTTCTTATTAAACCCTTATTATACAGTCTGCGTAATAAGGGTTAGAGTCGCTGGAAGTACAACGATTTTCGTTAAAACGAAACGCAATACTAAGCGATGATATTTTTGGGTGCATCTCGTTAATGTTAAGTATTGACATTCTCTTTTTATATTAAACATCCTCTTCAATTTTTTTTTTTCGTTATGGATATCATTTAAATTCGTTCATTATATTAAAAATTTCGTGTTTAAGAACCTTGCCGTATTACAACTAACAGAGATTTCTCCGGGTTTTGTTTATAGGTGTACTATTTTCAACGGATAAACAGGCACGTAAGTTACCAAAGAGTGGACGTCACCGCCGTCCATGTACACTCGCAATCCCACAGGAGTCACCAGTGCGTTGAAGAACTTTTGGAAAGGAATGGGATATCTGATGGAGGAGGGAGTGGGGCTATGTAGGGGGGCAATGAGCTGATGAAAGTGGCGAAAGCGATACCGGAATTTTCACTCACATGACGAATAGCAACGACAGAAGCTTCTGTTTCACGTCTGTATTCTGTGAGAGTATGGTATCTCACTGATCGAACTGGCGCATTTTCATGCTACACTCGTGGTATGGCTTTATTACATATCGGTTTTCAATTTTACTTTTATTATTACTATTTAAATTTTCTACGTCGAAACGTACCCGATAAATAGGATAATACCAAACAAATAGACAAAAATCAAAATAATTACGTTTTTCCTGATTGTATAAAAACATTAAAAACGAAACAAATACGAAACTGTGGGTACATTGTCGATAAAAAGCCGATAAAGGTGTAGGTGGCGTGCCGGCGCGTGCGGTCCGCGCCTTCTAATGGCAAAATGCAATTTGTCACACGAAACCGTAATTATGAACACATTATCATAAACGTCATTTATCTATAGGCAACGTAGAAACTAAACACATTTAAATACAAAACAAATTTTACTATGAAAATAGACTAACAAAACTTTACAGAGCGAGTGTGTATAATGGAAGGGTTGGCAAGGGTAGCTCTTAGTGTAGCTGACCAAATTTGGGACATATTGGCATAGGGCCAAAAATTAAGTTCAGTGACAAAATCTTGCCTGGAATACACGAAAAATCAGTGAAGCAAGTAAATTATGTAAAAATGATAACACGTACAAATTTTATTGTGTCTGCTCACCCTTCTTGACAATGGTCGAGAGTTTAAATAAAAAAAAAACATTGTTGCCGTTTAAAAAATTCTTTAAATTGAAAAAATATAATCTACGACTAGGACCTAAAGATATTCTGTATGTAAAACTCTCTTTGAGCTATTTAACTTTCTACACTTGAGTATTATTAATAGCAATACAATGTAACATAGTGTAACCTATTACGTTGGTTAATCGAAATTATTGGTTAATTGTGAACTTTTGTTATAAATATAATAAGAAATAGACCGATTTATGCCATCTTAGAACTCGTGATGAAATACAGGAAGTTGAAAACCCCCGTTTTCGATTCCCAACTACGAATGGACCGTTATAATGTAGATAATTTCAAAATATTTTGTGCTCGCAATACGTCACCAGCCCCACTGTTTGTCGCCGTCGCTCACGAACACAAGTAAAATACTCTGTTTTGCGGGGCCTTGGAGATCTCCAAAGAGAGACACATATTATGTAATGATTTTGTGTTTCGTCACAAATACGCGGAACTATGACATACCTCCTTTGGTATGCTACTTTCGACCATGGCCGACCCTCAGGGATGGGTCGGTACGGAGCCTGACCGACTGTCCATGGCCAGCTCCGTCATAGATCCTCCTTCCGCTATTAAAAAAAATGGGTCTTGTAAGCCATTGCAGTTTGAGTATACTATCACCAAAATAAACATATTTAACTCCTAGTCAATTCACCTATTTAACTATTGGTATAAAAATGGAGATATACTCAGGGCAAGATATTGAATTCTAACGAGACAAAAGATAAACGTCATCCATCTTATTTCTTTTAGTGAATATTAAAAGAGTAATTCCTTAAAATGTAAACTGAACCGGTCGAAAGACGATAACTTTGTACCGGTGGTTTTCGTAATTTGATTTTGAAAATTTGTTTTTGCTACTGAAATGAAAGTTACTTGTAATTAATTTTTGTGTTTCTTTCTTTTTCGGTATCTGGCTGTCTGACAATTTTTTTTACTGTCTACTTAAAGTAGAAATCTTATATTCGTAATAATTATAGTTTTTAGTTTTTAATGCACTATCAAATAATGTAGTATTAAGGTTAAAAATGATAGTATATAATATTGAATGTATTTCATTTGCGTTCATATAAATTTGGCACACTTTTTTGTGGTTTTAATATAATGAGTTTCATTAACAAAATAAGAAAATATGTAAATACATTAGACTTACTGAATTGTAATTCAAAGTACAATATTATTAAAACGTCTATGTACTTGTATTTATTTTATGAAATTGGTAAATGAGCATGGAGATTACATATTATTATATGTATGAGTATTTGAAATATTTAAGATGCTTTGTCTTATATACTTAGTTTGACTGGCACTAACGCATCACTAGTGACGGCTACTCTTTGTAGTGATCAATTTAGTTTTTATGTTACGATACTATCTTATGCATTACAATACGGGTATTGTAAGAATTTCAGAAATTGATGCTCCGAAAGTAATAAAATTACTTTCATAGATCAATATATGTCAAATTCAGAGTACTTATCATGCTATGTATCGTATTTAAAGAAGTATTCGTTATTAAAAGACAATGAATTATTGTTTAAAAATTCAAGTAACCAACAGCCTGGCGCTATCTGTTGGAGCGCGTTGTTGTTCTCAAACAGATTAATATTATTATTTAAATAGCATTGGTGATTGTTTAATGAATTAGCAAACTATCACTAACAATTTTTCTAAACAAAATTATGAAATATTCTATAAGTACTTGTAATATAATTTGCTTAAAACCTATTTATTAGTGTTTATTTAGAATGTTAGTAGTAGGTAAAATTTTGATTTACGTATTTAAACAATCGGAAAAGATAAAAAAGCATTGTCTGCTATTGAATATAGAAAACCATAATATACCGCAATCAGGTAGCATATTTAACAAATATAGTAATTACTTTTTTATATGAAAAAACAACTCCACATATACATTTCAAATTTTTGATTTTTAAACGTTTTTAAAAACACATAAATAGTAAAACACAATTGGACACCGTTAAGAAATTATGGCGTTAGGTATCGCGTTATATGAAGTTGCGTGAAAGTTAAAATTTTATGTCCGTTTAATATAAACAAAATAATAAAAAAATGACAACTAACCGATAAGAAGAAATTCCATCTTTTCATTTACTACATTTTCGTATATATTTTTTTTACGATTCAAGTCGGTATTTTAATTTTATGAAATCGACTACTTCTCTTTGTACTCACTATGGGTTAATTTTCAGTTTTGATGCTCAGGAGACACATTTTGGTGCCTCCTGAGCCGTCTTTAATATACATTTTACGTCAATGCATTTAATTTTTTACAAATTCGCTAACCATTTGACAACTTCGGAGTTATAACGTACAAAACAGACGAACCCAAAAAATGCAGGGAATACCAACAGACACGAAATAACCTCAAAAATATTTTAAATAAAAAATACATTTATATGTTTTGTAATACTCAAAAGTATACTCAATATAGGTTATGGATAGCATTGTGTGAGGTGTTGATTCGCGGAAATCCATAGTAGACGCTTGCCTGCAACATGCATTAAACATGCAGCATGCAACCCGCCGCTGACCCTCGAATCTGCTTCTCCACTACGAATCTCCATCCAAAGAATTTGGATGGAGATTCGTATAAGTTATGGATTTGGGGAGATTTTTTTTTGTACCAATTCCTGTTTAGTAATAATATTTCATCATTTGTTAATTTCAATCTAAACAAAACGAGATTATTTTGTATATACACATACATTCAATTGTTCCAATTGACCGGCGACTGGAGTACGAAATCCTACGATTTGTTTCACGAACATTACGCGCTAGAGAAGAGCGCAAATCCGCTTTTTACGAGCGTAACACCCTTATCGAGTCTTCCAGGCGGGTGCCGACATCGCGCGCCGCCTCTGAAAGCCTTAATATACAACTTACTTCGCTCTTAGAACCTACTTGAGTAAAGCTTTATTCTGAAAACCGTTGAAAAAAATATCAGCAAAGTACTTATCAGGGACAGTCAAATGCTTAACACGCCGGAGACGCCAGCTGGAGCCCTAATGGCATACATCACTACTTATTCTTCTTATATACGAATTGACAAAATTAATAAAAGCGATATACATATGGTCAAGTCTAACTTCCATGAAATAGGTCCCTTCTTGGTGTCACTTCTGAGTAATACTTTCACATACTTATTATTTTTCACTTATAATCCCCTAGTCTCTTATACGAGCTTATCATTTCAGGCAGTTTTATATTTTGTGCTGCAGAATTAGTTCAATAAAATGCACCAGCCGTAGAATGTTCATGAAAGCAAACTTTTACAAAGCGCCGATATCGCTCCAATATTTTGCGCCGACTGTAAGTAGATGCTCTATAGATATTCATTTATAGATGTAGCACTAATGTGGGCATAAACAAGGAGGGGTAGATAACACCTCCTAATATTTTTTATTGTATAATATTCGTAGTTCGCTCTTTAACTTTATGTATCCACGTTTCATTTTGCAACTTACCCGTCTGCGTTCCCGCTTCCAAATGTTCATGGCAGTAAATAACCCGATGCGAGCTCTCTATAAAAGCTTGTCTCCATTCGCATCCTAACGTCGTACCGACTTAATATGGATACGGCTTTAGGAGTATGAATTTAGATAAGTCGGCGTTTGCACTGCCGTCTGTCATCCCTGCAATCCGTAGCCGCATAGAATTGGATTTGGTTAGTGTGTATTGCCTATAGGTTGTGTTATATGGGCTAAAACATATTGTAATGCGTTATCGCAAAAAATCTCAGATTTTAACATAGAATTTTGTACAAGTTTGTAAAAGAAATGAGCAAATACATTAACTCATATAATCATGCTGTACTTTTGAAAACTCGTAGAAAATGGTTTTTCCGTAATCCTGAATTATACTTAGAACGATGATTTGCCCCGAATACCCTCGTACAGTTGCTCAATTATTTTCACATAATAATGTTATAGAAGGAAAGTCAGTGTCATAGTATGGAAAATATGTATCGAACACATGTTGTGATATCGCAGTGAAGTGCGTCTGACTAATATCCACAGAACCATAACAAATTATAGTTTGACATAATGTGGAGACCGGTTATGAAAGGACTTTCTAAAGTTGATTTATAAGAGCGATAAAAAGGAGTGTAGATTTTTTACGAAATACTTGTGTAGAGTGAAGAAGGCTAACAAATCGATATAAATATTGCTTTTCTAAATGGTGAAACAGGTCTTATGGGTAGGAATAAGAAGAGGAGGAAGCTCTTCGCTGTTGTATGTATTATTATATAATTACAACCTAACTCCTTTTCCTGATGCCCCCGACTTCGTCTGTGTATTTATTATTTACCGCATCGAATTACTGAACTTATTTCAAAAATTATTACATTAATACAAATCTACACTATTCCCGAATAATGCCTATATTTCGCTTTTAACTTGCGTTTGCTCTAGAAATCGGAGCTGTGACTGGTAGCGAAATCTAAATTAAAAGCCGGACATCTGGCAGAATTCAGAGCCGGGACCACTATAGAAGTTGAGGACGAGATCGGGGTTGAATTCGGTTGTTGTATTTTAATTGTAATGTAATGTAATCTAATTCAATTGTAATTGAATTCGGACTGGTATTTGAATGGAGGATGTGGCCGGAACCGCAACAAGAAGCAGTATCGGGATCAGAAATAATGTATAACGTAATACAGAATCGACTACTACCCGGTCTCCAATCCTCGATCAAGCTCTAATTTATGTATGATTTGTGTTCGTCATAAAACAGAATTTTTTTAGAAAATATTCTTTATATGTATCAATCACTTAAAAAATTGAATACAACTCCATCGTTCAAACTCAAATTTATAGATTATGTTCGCTCATATTACTGGAAAATTTTAGAAATTAGTGTTGTACTTATGTCAAAATCAATGGTACTCTATGCGTCATTTATATTTCATCAAATTATCAAATTTATGGGTTGCATCCACGAATTACTGACAAGGTTCAGAAACTGCTTCAAGAGATACACAATAGATGGCGACACGCACTATTACCAGGAAAACGGCAAATGATTGAAATTCTATAGACCTGTCGTACAAAAATTATTTTATTGAATAATTCTTAAGCGCAATTTGTGTTTTTGCCGTCGATGGTCAATCAAAGACGCTGAAAAATTCAGAAACCAGTTCCAGCAGTTAAACGAATTTCTATATTTTCTATTTAGAAAACGGTGACCGCCAAACTCCGCCAGGTTCGGCTACTACTAGCAAATGCGTTTTTGTCCTCCGACTTAATCCGTTTAGGGGCGGACGACTTTTTGTTTTCCAATTAGCGGGGGCCGGTAATGAGATCTTACATCGAGTGCCCCCTCGCGGGCGCGCACCGCCCCAGCGCATTGGTTTCGAGCGATGAAATGGCACATCTCACGCCGTATTTATTATGCGCTTATTTAAAATCTATAACTGTATACCGGTGTAAGATATCGTTTCGAGGACATCTTAAAACGAAATGTGTTTCATTTTATTTACTATAAATGTTTAAATTTTAATATTAATTTCATGGCAATTATGTTATTTCTGATTTTGTTGTTGGACTGGTTTTTTAGAGTTTCATACGAGTGATAATTGTTTTTCATTGTATCGTTAACTTAATAAACACACGAATATCGACCGATGCTTTGCTTTCATCAAGAAACTGTTTATCATAATTTATTCTAATTTTAATTTTAATGTAGTGTTTATGGACTGTTATTCCACGTAGCAAGTATAAAGTAACAAATTGTCATTGTTTCTATTTAAAATCGTATTTAATTCCATGATGCAATCTTCTTTTGTGATTTTGTAGTTATTGCAGTTTACAAACGTTCAATTTTTAAATACAAAATAATAACATTCCTATTTACAGGATGGGTCGGACTATGTATTTAAAAAAATCAGCACTTTTATAAAATAACTTATGAAGCATCACACCTCATTTTTCGCCATAGTCACGTGGCATCGATCCAGCGCTCAAACGTATCCAAGGGATTAAGCGCTAACTCCGCTAAATAGGGCCCCCCCTTCGAATGTAAGAGGCTTTCGGCCCCCTCCGGTCGAGCCCTTATGCTGAGTTGTGTTGATATTCGACAGGTATTTTTAGCATCCTTACAAATATTATAACTAAGACGGTGTATTCCGACTGTTCCATTGCTGCGCGTACAAAGACAAATACGTTAAATTGATTTTAAGTAAAATATAGAGGGGGGCCGAGAGAAGTCGTCGTGTTCGAAGCGCAATGTACCACAATCCATTCCTGATGGCAAGCGAATGAATAAGTTTTTAACTCAAAACAAATTTAACAATTCGATTCGTGCCTGAAAAAGCACGTTGGGCCATCGACTGCGGACGTTTTCACCGTACCGGTGATAACCCTCGTTAGTGGGGCTCGACCGCCATCAACCAGCGCCAACCAGGACATGAGATCCTAGCTCCTTAATCTGAAATAAAAATATCGGGGTTGACTATGTCATGGACACGGCTGTGCATTTTACCTGAATATGTGTATGTAACGGATAATACTTTCTTTGATTGAATTAAAAATAAGTATACATATTACAGTAATTTTTTAGTATTAAGAAGTCCATCGGATTTCGTATAGTTATTAACGTAGTAGTGAAACGTGCATTAGCTGCTGCTAAATGTGTTTTTAATAATCGGTTCTCGCACATCATCGATGTCTGTACAGCCCAGCGTTGATATAGAAGTGACAGACATAATCCAATTGCATATCCTCGGCCGCCCTAGCCGCAAGCGTACTGGCGCCGTCGTTGATCTACTAGTACGCTTTCGTTCTTTTCCGTCCCCGGCAGTCGCATAGTGTTTTATGAATACCCCTGATTTTTTCTTGAAAAACCCTTTCCAACCGTATACGATCTCTATATTTTGATTTGCCCTTTTGACAATTAAAACCGATATCACATTATTTATTTCAGTTTCTTACTTTAACTCTACATTTATTTTTTTCTATAACTTTTCCTCAATAATTATTGTATATAAACAATCGATATATTTTAATAAAAGCTGACAATTAAAAGTCAAACGAAGATCGTATCTTCTCAAGTCAAAATTTATGCTAAAAAGAAATTTTGTGATGCAGCGAAGCTACTTCAATATCAGCTCTTCCCCTTCTCTGCGCGCGATTCTTCACAGTCTTCACTAAACGTAACGAATTTTTTGATCTTTTAGCTATCGGGTGGTGTAATTACATTTTGGATGTGGATGATAGATATGTAGCTGTAGTATCAAACTGTACCCCCCGATTTTGTTGTCATCAGATTTCTGGATTGCCTCCCACTATGGAGGCAAAATTAAAGACGTATTCACGTCAAAAAAGGTTGTGTGAGTGTCGTGCCCCAACAGTGAGATGCTAAAAATCTGATGCATATTATATTTCACTTTGAAACACGTCGAGAGCGAGACTGGAGCAACGATAGAATCACATCCAAACCGAGTTCGAAATCGACCCAGAAGTCGGATTTGGAATCTTTATTGGAATATAAGTTATATAGAATTCCATAGGCATACTTGTTCATGAAAGATAAGATAAGTTGATGGACATACCTTGGTACGTAGCTGTACGAATGATTGACGGTTACCCATTCACATAAAGAGACAATTGGTAAAAAATGTAAAGGAAACGAATACACGATTACGCTATAATATTGGTCAATAACTCACATTTCAGATAACCACTCAAAAAATTGTAAGTAGATCTGACTTAAGTACGTTCGTCTGATTTTTCATGTATTAATCAGTGTCCTAAAAATTTGAAAATTATTTTGGTACATGAAAAAGGAAAAGTGATAAATTTATTAACACAATTTAATCGCTTTTATGAATATAACGCACATTATAATACATAAATTTAGTGAACTGGTAAACAGTTAAAATAGTTACATGTGAATAACGCATATTATTTTATATTACTCTTAAAAAGTTGGCTAAAACACAGAATAAACATATTTTTCCAAATCAATTGTTACACAAAAGCCAAAACAAATCAGATATACAAATACACAGAAATATTAATGTCAGCTAACACGATACGGCCCGATAATTCGTTATTGATTAACTGTGCAGCGCGACTTGACGTTTATTGAATAATCCCATCAGAGTTCTCGCCGCCGCGCTAACGAGCATTTGGGGGAACATCCCCGACAGAAAAATTGTAGTTTTTCGTCATAATACTTTTACTGTCAATACCGCATTTTCTAAATATTATTCAGATATATTATGAGAATATACTAACTTGAATGAGAATCGACTTTTAATTGAACGAAGAGCGTTATATACAACCATTGGTCTATAAAAAGTGAAGATATACAGTTGATATATTGAAATTAACCGAATTAATATTTCAGTTAATTTTGTACAAGAATTGAGAGATTTAAGTTAAAATAAGTTTTATAGATTCGTAAAAATTAATCACAGATAATGGTCCAATCGTATTAATTTGAGGTTTAAATATCTATCCAAATATATGTGTATGCGGTTTTTTAAGTAAAGATTTTGTAACAAAACTTTGCTGTAGCGTTCTATTTCATCATTTAGAACTGGTTGATATTGCGGAGCAGAAGAAACTAGTATCTAAATTGAAACAATCAGGCTCAGAAACGAAAATAACAATAATAAATTAAACTTACAAAACATGTAGCAAACAAAAAGCACAAAAACCTTAGAAGTTTATGAGGAGTTTATAGCAAGTTCATCTACTTCTTTTCGCATTATGATAAGTGTAGACTTTGTGAAGCCGCTGGGACGGTCACCGCGAACGAGTGCGTCTAAATCGTGTGAAATTTGTTATAACGCTTCATCGTTCTGTTCGATAGTGAGTTCAACATTAAATTTGTTGTACACACTTAATAATCATATCTAAATGGTTTTTTAACAGTATATTCTCAAAAATCTATCTAATTAACAGTAAATTCAATTATGACATTGTATGACATTTGAATAAATGAATTTATCAAAATATAATTCAGGACTTATTTTATAGAGCGTTTAATTATTTACAAATATGTGTATGAAGATTTTCATATTACGTATCGTTAGCTAGTTAGAACAATTACAAGGAGACGAAATAATTGTTTCATAAATTTGCATGACGCGGACTATATTCATATTAATTATTAGGAGTTCATATTTTAACAAAATTATGTTAATTCGCCGTTACACACACACGCACCCACGCACGCACGCAGGCACGCACACACATACATACACAAACACACACACTATATATATACATACTAGCCGCGCGTTCGCTCGCTGTCAAAGACTAGACGCGCGGCTTTATAGGTTTATTTTTGAATCATTAACGCCCCCGCAATGCATTTTGGAAGTCCAACACTTAAGTAAAACTTAGCCTCTGAACAAAGTCGATGTATCTTTTACATGTACACAAAATTTCATTTCGATCGGATGTATAGATGGATAGTACAACGCACGAAACTCTGCTGTTGTGAAGTTAGAAAATAGACAAATGGGAAGAAGAGGGAAGGATCGGGAAGCGTTAAACCTGCGCATTAGATCATTCAGAGCGGCAGAGATTCGTGCGTTTTACTATAGGTGGCGTGCGAGGCATCCTCCGACTTCCGTTCCCGGTCCCGTGAACGTCAGTTCCATTTCGGATCGATGTATTTGAAGTTAGAAATATAACAGAATGTTAGTTGACGAGAAAAGTAAGGGAGAGTGTGTAAAAAAGTTGATCGGTGCTCCTGCCCACGTACAGAGCCTTTGATAGTATTAAAAACCTGAATGTAAAGTAATTAAACGTAAGCTGTAACCTAGAATAATGTGTAATATTAAATGTATACGAAATTCATGAACAGGATAATTTGAAGAACTGATCAAATAAATATAACTCTCGCGTTGCTGATTTAGATTCACGATCCTGGATACCAAAACCCGATAAAGAGATCTGTGTTACAATATACATACATATTATAAACTTACATTTCATGTAAACTAGTCTGTTTCGAGTACTTAAAATGTGGCCCATTTTCGCTGTGCTACCAATTTGGTTTGCATATTATGTACATACGTGTACAAACGAATTCACAAGTTCCCTTTATTTTTGAAATTGTTAAAGATATTTAACTATTTTTCGTGCTGTAATTGCAATAAGAAATTTATTTCTTTAGATGAGTTTTCAAATTTGGAAAGTAAATTTCTCTGTGTCGAAAAATGCATTTTCTCCCAGTTGTTCGGCCAAAGTTTTTATACTTTAATACTCTTTTGTATTGTATTCAAGATATTCTTTTCCAACAAGAAGGTTTTAGTCTAAGCTTCGTCTTACTGAAAGTTGGCACATATAACATTAATTTACAAAACACGACGGCATGTTAATTTTATTAGTAATTATGTCCATATCCTGTAGTCACTTTACATTTTATTATAAACAGTTCAAAGTTTAAAGAAGGTATATAGTTATATAGTTTACTTACAAAACTGACACGACGATTCTCTTACTTTCTCCACATAAACATGATACTAATATAATATATTGAATCCAATAGTAAACCTTTAAGTACCGTAAATTAAAAACGATGAAAAAACGAAAAATGTTGATACAAAAAAATAAACACGGTTATCTAAAATACAAAAACTAATACTTAACTCTATAATAATACTGCAATTCGTAATAATTTGGCATCCTTGTTGTTACCACAAATCAGCTAAGCCGTGTTTAATTATGTCTTTCGTCATTTGCTTGACTCTGTTTATATACTCAGGTGATGCAATAGGCACACCTACAAACGTTTTTCCTTTCACCATAGGCTCTGATCTTATTTTCGCCAAAAGCTCTTCTACATCATTGGATTCATTTGTAAAGATTGGGAGCAAGTAGAAAGCCTGCGCCATGCCAATGTATGAGAAAATGCGAAGGTCTTTTTGAAACTGTTCCTTGGGATAAATACGCTCAGGATCCTGGCCGAGTTCCGCGATTTGCCGTCTCAACGCACGTTCGTACGTATTGACTAGGTCCACGAAGTGGCCATCTCTGGTAGCTTCGTCGACGGCCAAGAACAGCATGAAGTACAAGTCGCACAGCGGGGATGAGTAACTTGATATTTGGTAATCCAAAAGGGTAACTGCTGTAGGTTTTTCGCCCTAAAAAAATATACGAATTAAAAGAAGAATTAAGAGCCTTCTTCAAATCAAAGAATTTTATTTGAAGTAGTGATTAACATAAAATATAGTTTGTTTATGGAAATAAAATAAATCTACAAAACTTAAACTCAAAATAAAAAATAGGTTTTTTTACTGTAACGTATGTGCCTATCTTCATTAATCAATAATAAATGTTGGTTTATATGTATCTGTTACTAAAAGTACATACAAAGTCTGTTGTTATTTTTCATGAACTTTATTATACCTATAACTCAGGCCATTAACTAGAATTTTTTTCATTCTCTCATAGGGAGGAGGGTAATATGCTATATTACTTGTAATTGGCTCACATAGATGATTTATCTTCGTAATAGAAATAAGTTTTCCACGAACAACTAAATAAATATGTCTGTTGCACTGGATTCAATGGCTTGAACTTTGTATTATGTAGGATTAATTGGCTGATAACGAGCTTTGTTGTCGATGCTGACATGTGCAAAAACTGCGCTTTAATGTACTTTCCGAATCATGAAGCAAAAAGTTTAACTTCACTTAAATTAGAAGCTCGTTTATCGCACCAATTTGCGATAGTTAATTGATGCTATTCCTAAATATGTATCATCGAAATTTCGCATCAACATAGCTTACTTTAAAATTAAGAGTATGATGTTTTCATAAGTGAGTAGGCCCAGTGTCGAAAGTTAATAACGATAAAAATATATGAATTGAATTACACTTCATGCAATCGGCTGCGAGATTGTATGCTCATACGATACTTATTGAAGTAAGTTTTACTTACTTCATATTGAAACAGCAGATTATTAACCCACATATCCCCATGAGTTATGACAGAGTATTTGTAGTTGTGCCCATTCAGAATATATCGTACTTTTTCTTTGAAATCAAAGGAGCGAAATTTTTTTAAAACATTTTGGAACTCATCACAATCGACATTTTCACTCGCAAAGCTCAACGATGGCTCCAAATAGTCCACAAATTCGAAGCGCCTCTCAAACTTTTCGCATTCTCTTAACAGACTTTCAAATCGGTCTGGATGAACGGACTGGAGTACGAAGGAAGCCGCATGAAGGCAGGCCAGTTGCTCCAGAGCCAACGTCGCATGAGCCAAGTCCAGAGACTTACCCAGGCGACACATCTGATAACCTTTCACGGATAAATCTTCTAACAAGATCACTTTGTCTGACCCTTCTCTATTGTATCCGTAGAAACGTGGCCATATTAGTTTAATTCTTGCGTCCTTCTGTATTTTTTCTAATTCCGGTAGAACAAGATCGTACATTAAAAGTTCAATTTCCCAAAATGTCTCCATTATATACAAATCGTTATTTTTTTCTTTTGGCTTAATTTTAGCGATAATAGATACTTTTTTAGAGTTCCCTTCCAGTACAAAGCGATGCACCTCACTCAAGTAACCAGCACCTTTTACGCCTGTTTCATGTTGTATTACAACATTTTCTAACTTCAAATCTTTAATAACTTTTTTTATTGATTTTTCTAGACACTTGTTTTCAAAACCATACATGATTTACAATTCGGATAGTAAATCACAAATGCTTGAATTTTATTACTTCTCAATCTTAAATTATAGAAAACGTCGCTAACACTACACTGCCTAAGCGGTTAAGACTACTCGCTAACTGAAGCACGCCTATTACATCATTGGAAGACGCGGCCTTTATAAGTATGCATCAGGAGTGCGTAGGAGCTACTGAGAATTGACGCTTTCACAAATAGAAAAATAGCTTTGAACTGCTTAAAACTCTTGTGTTTAACTGACAATTAATAATATTCGTCTTGTTACGATTGTCAATGCACTGTGTAATTACTACTTTTAAGAAAATTATCTACTCTATTATGATAATTTTAACTTAATCAATAGTATTCTGGAAGTAATGTTAATGTTTGTGACGTTTTAATTAAAGGAAATAAAATTGAAATAAGAAAATACAATACAAAATATTCAATTATAAGCAAGAGATTTATATAATTCAGGTCGTGTGACTCTTGATTTCTGAGACATTCTTATTAAAAATTTCAGTTTATTCTTATTTTAATTTTTATTATAT
This sequence comes from Eumeta japonica, assembly GCA_005406025.1. NCBI lineage: Eukaryota > Metazoa > Arthropoda > Insecta > Lepidoptera > Psychidae > Eumeta > Eumeta japonica. The sequence continues at coordinate 42,901 of BGZK01001809.1, forward strand.
CATTCTTCTCAGATAATTTTCTTGTTTCAAAAACAAGTAAATTAAAAAGTAGGTAAATTTATGTAAGTTTATACTAGGTAGTCCTCACAATCCTCTGCTATATCGATGGTTCGGTGTAATAAGTTGATGTAATCTCAGGGAGTACGCAGGGCAGGCAGATGCTAGGCAATACGATGAATGTCAAAAAGGTGAAACATTGTAACGTCTTACTGAATAAAAAATCCTATTTTAACTGCTGAAAGTAAGGACCTTTATAAAAGTTGGCATGAACAGGATCTACAACGTATGTTCATTACAGTATCCCTATTTTATTTATTTTCTTATAGATTTACCGTTGTCACACCTTATTGACTATTGTCACCATAACGGTGACAAGGTGCGCCACTGGCGCCTCGAGCCGTTCTGAGGCACGGAACGAGGGGTTTGACTTTGACTTAAGTTGTAAACTCATATGGTTATTTGGCCCGTGGCCGAGACCTAAGCTTGACACCTAACCGTTAGAAGATAATGTTCCTAACCACCTAATCATCTTTCATTTTCTACGGATGACCTTTTTATTTGTATTAAATATTGCTTTGTAGTTTTGCTTCGGTAAGTAACTTTTGAATACAAATAAATGGGTTCGGGTTCTAGGGTTGCCTTAGAATATCTTATGTACGCCAAGTTAGTGGAATATTTAAAAAATTGGATAAATATTTGTTAAACACATCAAACAAACTCAAGCACCCGAAACGGACGAGCCTGCACGAAACGATTGATAGATGTCAGTGAAGCAAGAGCGGTTTGCAAACATCGTACGATGTTGCAGTCCTACACTTTTGGTAAGCAAGCGCGATTTTATAATAAAAAAACAATTATAATACGAATAAATTAAGTATCCCTAGATAATAATTAAATGAATATCCCAAATCATGCTGAAAGATAATCTGCAGAGTATCTTTTTTATATAGCTTGAATATTAAAATATTGTTTTATTTGAAATATCATAAATACACTACAAACCCACTGAACGCTAGTCGAAATCGCACTTAACCTATTTTTTAACATCTCTGGACTCAATACTCAAATTGCTTGATGTGCGTCAAACCAGAACAGGATGCACACAGTTAGTATGAAAAAGGGGACTCGCTTCAGTAAGTGCGGTCATCCTGTCACCAACGAGCATCTTGTTGCTATCTCCGAGATCAGAGCCACCATGTGCTTCGAAGAAACAAAACATCTAAATGTGTAGATCTTGTACTCTTAGTAACAACTATTCCCTCTTATTAAAAATTTTTTTACTTATAAAAAAAACATCTTGGAATTTTAAGATTTATCATATAATCATTTGCAACTTTAAGATTAATTATAAAAACATCTATGTACTTCTACGTGTTAACTGCTCGTATTGTTTATAAGAACTAGAAGATTCTAGGTGCAAAGCGATTTTAAACGCAAATTTATCAATATATTACCAACGTACGTTGTCAATGCGAATTATAAACCACAAAATATAACCTGGCACTTTAATTGAAAAATACTCGTATGAAAATACGAAAGAACTGAATGAAATGCGAAGTCTGAAACGATTGTGAGATCGAGGATGGCACGGGACTTGCTCATCTTTTTATCTTTTGAAGTGGGTACGGCTAAACACATATATTCTAAAAACCAGCCAAGTGCGAGTCAAATTCGCACACAAAGGATTCCGTATCACATACATTTAGAAATAGTTAATAAGAACCAGAGCAAAAATTAAAATTGAACAAAAAAACTACAAAAAACATGTCTCTTTCCAAAATCAAATACAAAAATCTCTATATCGTAGGTTATTCAGCGTTATAGAACGCTTGAAATCCGTCATAACATTTAAAAAACTTACATTTTTTTAAATATCACCAGTATTCTTTAAATTACCGCTTGTTAGTAAAGCAGTTATTCCTCAAGAAGAACGGATATGAAACTTGAGGATAGCGCTTTTCAAACCAAAATTATATAAAAAGATAATCATGTTTAAAACCATTGCAAGGAAAACAAACCTATAGGAAGTGGAGCTGGTTATGTCCATTTATTCTTTAAATATTTATAGATTATATAATACCCTTTTGTGCAGTGTTTGCGTAATAAATATTTTAAATTTGTATAAAGGTAAATTTTTTATATCCTCGGGGATCTTATTATACACGTGCAATCGGCGTATCAGACCGTGCCGTATACCATTTAGTATTGAATCCCAAACTTAACTGTTTCGTCCACCTCATACATATCCATTTCAGGTTACAATTTATCCGTTTGCATTTTATCGCTGTATAACTCTGACTGAAGTGATTAAATTTGCATAAGGGAGTGTTCGCAATGCTCCCGACAGTCGTTCATTTCATTGACCAGCATTTGCAAGCGATCGCATTGATCAGTGAGGTCATTACACTTAATGTCTAATTCGGCTAATTGACCTTTCAATTTAGTATTTAAATATATAACTAATTTTATAGCTATTTCTTAGTCATCGCGCTCTCTCAGAAGACTAATACATAATTCTTTAGATGCCTTAAGTACTAGCAAGATTGTTTTCAACTTTTGTTTCAAACTACGAACAGTCGGTCTGCGACTCATAATGTACAAAATGAACGAAGAAACAGCCAAATTGATCATAATTTGTTGTATAATTAATGCAAAAAGAAAAGGTATAATTCGGGGATCGAACTTACAATATGCACTGCCGCGACGTTATGTATTGTAATTCAAGACAAACGCACGACGACGGTACACGGGAAAATTAATATTGTATAATAATCCTGAATAAAGTGTTATTTAAGAGACTCGTGTTATATTTATATCATGTTATATTTACAAAAAATTAAATAGGAAATCGCATTAAGATTCAATAATTAACATCTCATTTATTAAACAAATATCATAAATTGTTTCTTTAGATACCTCCCAAAAACAGCATAAAATTTGACACAATTATTAGTGACAAACGTGTTTGTTAGAATGAAAGAGAAATAAATAGAAACATTAATGTGCATATTAAAATGAGATATCAAATTGATAGCAAGAGAAAAATAAGATAAAATGAATTATTTACGGTAATTCCAGTTAGTTAGTTAGTATATGTACGTTACTCGCTGTAGCGCACAGCGAATAAAATTTTGTACGGGGACTATCTTTAACTTATTAACTTTTTTTTTGCTTCTGTAATTTGTTGTTATAGCTACTATTTAATACAGATAGAGTAAGCATTTCAAATGTCCACTTATTGCTCTTGTTAAATTCGAACAAAAAACGCATAAAGAACGCATACATTTCATGTATGGGGCCCCCTTTCACTTTTAACTTAATTTTATATTTATTTTTATGGCTTATTGTTATTACAACCACAAAAACTCACACTCTGTGAAAATTTCAAGTTCATGAGTCGGTTCACAGCCCGCTAACAGATAGACAAGCGGACAAACAAACGGACCGTGAAGGGTTAATAATAAGGTCCTATTGATACCAAGTCCTAGTAATGGAGAGGACTTATAATCTTTGTTTTATAGTAAAAAAAATGTCAATGTTCAAACCCATTGCAAGTCTCAAAATTACATATCACACTTGCGTCAAATGTATCTTCAAAAAACGCAAGTCCAAATTATGGTCACCAATCTACGCTATTAACATCGACCCCATTGACCACTTTCAAAATTCTTGTAACGCATCTCAATCACTTTATTTTGAAAAAATCTGTATATTTTTAATTCAATGACATCAATAAATTTTTTGAAGTGAAAACTTCTTTAGGCGGTTTGGATGAGGTGTGACTTAAAAGCATTCGCGAAGAGGTCACGTGTTCATGTCGTGTATTTAGTGTGTGTAGACAAAAGCGCATACACACCAATACATTTTATATAGGTACACTCAGGTGAGTGTAAAATATATATCACTAGATGTGCTTACTAGGTGTCCATAGTCCTCTTTGAAGGGTGTACATTGTGCATAATACGTATATATGTACAGTTTTATGAATATTTTGAATAGGTTGTTTAAAAATAACTTTTTTAAAAGTCAGTTTATAAGGAAATGATAGCAGAAGCTCTTAATGATTTTAATTAAAAACTACCATTTACCATTTAAATTTTGGTGCTAAATATCAATTTGTTAATAAAAAAAAAAACACTGTTCTTTCACCATTTTCAGTTCTCACTTCTGTCGGTAGTCCCCAATGATCGACTCTATTTTGTTTTTGACATGGTCATTGTCCGTGATGGCTTGAATTGTTCCGAACTCCTCGCAAGTTTCTCATTATTTACTCCTATAAGATGTATTAAACATGCACCATTATTCAGTGTTCCCCTTCAATCAATGAACCGTAATAGAAATTCTGTGCGTGAAAATTCAAAACCTTTATATGTACTTGGGCTTTGAGAATTCATTTAAAAGCAAAATTCACTTAACTATATGGAACGATAATATCATTTGACATGAATTGAACGCTGGACATTGCGATCACACTTTTTTTTTGAATTCAAAATGCTGATGCAAACTTGATGCGAATGCAGATCGGTACAAACGTCTCTTCATAGTTTGCTGGTTGGTTTTTCTAAATAACCTAAGATTGCATTAGTGATCACATCAAAGTCTCATACTCATAAATTTATATAATGACTGTAGTCTTTGTGTCGCATTTTAATCATTCCACTGTTGAGTTATATCTTCCCACACACTTTATTCTAGATTGAGGGTTGAAGGGCCCTAGACCTTACACGCTAGCCGGATGCGGGTCGGCTAATGACTGCTAACGACTATTGTCATATTTACGATAACAACATCTGAAACCGACGACTTAACGTGCTGTCTGTCTTAGGAGGCGTGTGGTCCAATTTGACAGTTTTTTTTCAGTGAAATTGAACTTAAATTTAACACGTAACTTTTGAACGGTTAATACTATAACATAAAAACCCTATGGAGGATTCGAGGATTGAGATCAGATAAAAAAAAACGGGTAGAGAAGCAGATGGCGTATATTAGGAAAGCGTATATGACTCTTACCAAACGATATGGTCAATATCACATTTACTATTTCAACTGGAATGTAGAAAATAAAGATGTGGGCTGTGAGTTGTAAAATTTAGTTGTGATTGCGACAGTAATCGGTGCTTGATTCACAAACAAGAGATCTTGGAGAAGTTACCGCACGTCGTATTTCATGTTATCCAAAAGATATTTTCGTCTGATTCAACAGACAAAGAAAGCTATACGCCATTGATATTATTTGTTGCAGAATTATATTGATCAAAATTATTTTGAAACATAAAGTAACTTTTTTCGAGTTACTAAAAGAAGTACATTTGTATTTTTGCACATTTTAAACATGACTCAAAAGCTTAAACATGGAGTTCTAATATGCCCAAAGTTACTTATACCAATAATAATCCCCTAGTTCGTAGTGACTTTTCTTCCTTGTTACCACAAATCAGCTAAGCCGTGTTTAATTATGTCTCTTGTCATTTGCTTGACTCTGTTCATATATTCAGGTGATGCAATAGGCACACCTACAAAAGGTTTTCCTTTCACCATTGGTTTTGCCCTTATTTTCAGCAAATGCTCCTGTACATCTTTAGGATTATTTGCAAACATCGGAAGCATGTGGAGCGTCTGCGCCATACCACTGTACGAGAAAGTACGGAGGTCTCTTTGGAACTGTTCTTTAGGATAAATCTGTTCGGGATCTTGACCGAGCTCGACGATCTGTTGCCGCAGAGCTCGCTCGTACGTATTGACTAGGTCCATGAAGTGGCCATCTCTGGTAGCTTCGTCGACGGCCAAGAACAGCATGAAGTACAAGTCGCACAGCGGGGATGAGTAACGTGATATTTGGTAATCCAATAAAATGACGCCTGTGGGTGTATCCTCCTGAGAAAAATAAATATTTTACAGGAAGGTTATGAAAATTTCTTTCAAAGCATTATTTCAAGTGGTAAATAATAACATAAATTCTAGTTTTCTTACATGAACTTTTCTATTGAATAAAAATGGAAAACTTAAAACTAAAATAAATAGAAATGTTTTGTATGTCACATTATATGTGGTTGATTAAAAGTAGAATGCTGGTTTTATACATGGGTATCTATTCATAAAAAAGTACAGTTTCTTGTTAAGTCATTCTCAAAAAGTTCCAACTGTTCAGGGGAAGCTTTAATTTTTAATTCAAAAAATTAAAGCTTCCCCTGAAAATATTATATTCGATGTAGGGCTTGGCCCTTAAATCATCACTATGGTTCAGTCTAAGCTGACCACCGAAAAAGAAATACCTACTTAATTAAAATTATCTATTATACAGCTATCTCTAATACGAAGAAAATATATAAAAATATGCTTTATCGTTCGCTATAAAAAAAAATAGCACGCATTTTCATTTAAATAAAGTTAGAAACTCATTGATCCTTTCAATAATCCAAAATGCATTAATAACATTCTTAATAATGCGTCGTCCCTTTTCGTAGCAAATTAGCCAATTTGAAATTTAAAAACTAGGTGTCGTAACTAATGACATGCCTCACTGATAAAATTTTACAATAATAAAAATTTGGTACATAGTTGGCTCTCATACAGTTTAACTAGACGTTTATATATTTTTGTTGTCGCATTTTTGTTATTGAACTAAAGTTTACTTACATCGTATTGAAATAACAGATTATTAACCCACACATCTCCATGAGTTATTACAGAGTACATGTAGTTGTGCCCGTTCCTGAGATATCGTACTTTTTCTTTGAAATCGAAGGAGCAAAATTTCTTTAAAATGTTTTGGAACTCATCACAATCAACGTGTTCATTCGCGAACTTTATCGATGGATCCAAATAATCCACAAAGTCGTAGCGCCTCTCGATATTTTCGCATTCTCTTAGTAGACTTTCAAATCTATCTCGATGAACACATTGAAGTACGAAGGAAGCTGCATGAAGGCAAGCCAGTTGCTCCAATACCAACGTCGCATGAACTAAGTCCAGAGACTTATCCAGGCGACATATCTGATAACCTTTCACGGATAAATCTTCCAACAAGAGCACTTTGTCCGACCCATCCCTGTCCAGTCCGTAGCAATGTGGCCACAATAGTTTCGTTTTAGAATTCTTCTGTATCTTTTCTAATTCTGGTAGAACAAGTCCGTACACCCAAAGTTCTGTTTCCCAAAAGGTTTCCATTATGTAAATATTGCTATTGTCTTCCTTTGGTTTAATTTTAGCAATAAGATGTATTTTTTTCGAGTTCCCTTCTAATACGAAGCGATGTACTTCACTTAAATAGCCGACACTTTTTAGATCTGATTTATGATTTACTATGACATTTTCTAACTTTAAATCTTTTGTGACTTTTTCTATAACTTTTTCAAAACATTTATGATAAAAAGCACACATAATTGCGGACAGCAAACCACAAAAACTTGAGAGTTACAATATTTCCAAACGTTAAATTATAGGAGATTTAGCTATAACTATACTGCTTAGCCGGACATTACGAACCGCGAACCAGTGCACGTCTAAGTCATTGGAAGTTGTGACCATTATAGACATCAGGAGCTACACACTCCTGATATCTACAAAGTTATAGATATCAGGAGCAGAAACTGTTGAGGGTCGATACTTTCCTAAATATGGACATAACTGATTATTTCAAAATTTTGTATTTATTTGGTTGAAGATTGATTCTTTACATGATATTATTATTTTTCCATTTGTATCTTGCATTCATTTGATTTATGATTTTCAATCGTCAATCTCGCTCTACTAATGATAAATATGTATTTTTTTATGATAATCGGCACTCATTGAACAAATCATAAATATATTTTTTGCTATTCACATAAAGTCTGACATAGTGAATAGTCAATTTTGAATCTTTACAATTCACTATTTACATCGTTATAGGTATATATGAAATATAGAGCATATTTTTATTTGTTGATAATCACTTTAGAAATACATCTTCATAATATTATCTTAGATTGTTTTTTATATACAAATATTTGTTACAAATTTCATTTATTGTAAATTATTTTAAATAAAAACGAATATGTTGGAAAAAAACACTTTTCATATGTTTTAATAGCATTAAGCAATTTTAAAGCATTAAACTCTTTGGCATGCACTATAGTATGACTAGCAAAAAATATTTATACTAGTAAAATATTGTACCATTATTTACCAAAATAATATACCAAAACCATAAGGCAAATGTTGAAACGACTTGTGGTAGATGTGTATGATTTCAGAATAAATGTTAATTTACATTTCAAAAGCATTAATTACGAGACTGTTCGACTTCGAAGCCATCTTGAGGACAGTGAGTATTAAGATATATGCTCAATAAATATATTCCTTATAAGTATATTCGCTTGTGAATTATTAAAAAAAAATACTTCTTTATTTTTGCAAGCGAATCTTTCGATTTAATCGACCGATGTTAATGGGCTGTATGTTTATCAACCACGTTTATTGAGAATTAAAACGGATTTTAGTCATTTTCATTTTAATGTTTTCAAATCAGTTTAAATATCCTTTTTTTCGTAAATTTAAATAAAATTTAATTTCAACTAATTTCAAATGAATGAAATCCTTGCGTAAGTTGAAAAACGGACCTTAATCAATCGATTCATCTGAAGGGTATTTGAAAAAATTATGGCTGAAAATGATCTATAAATGAAGAGTATATTGTTTTGATCTATCCTATCGGGTTCAACAATTGAGAAAGAAAGAAAAGCAAGCTTACAGAAAAACAGAAAGTGTATGTTTAACTATTTTGTTATACAAAAAGCACTGTGTAACTACAAGAAAATTTTAAACTAGTTACACTTAAATTTACCATTGATCGCACTTCGTTTGTTAACGCACAGATCAACAAGAGCTAAAGTATATTCCATGCCTCAAATTTCCATATATACACCCTCAAACAATTATCCTAGAATATTCCTTAAATGTGAACAAGGTCATAAATAGGCTATCCTTAATTGTAAAAATTCGTAACAATTTGACGTAAACAAACAAATATCGAGTAAAAAGATTTCTTTTCAGTTCAGAATTTTAACCAATAATAAAACCAAGTATACAAGATATTCAGCTGCATTTACTTTTAATTACGCGTTGCACAAAATTCCAACACTCTCACGTCATTGCTCGTTCAAAAGCGAGTGACTCGTGTCAGTGTCCGATCTAACAAAGATTAGGAGCAACAAGGAATGATTGTATATTTTAAAAATTCAGTCACTCGTATAATATTTATAATATGCTTATACGAGTATTTTTTATATTATTCTGACTAATCGAAATTCACAGATAATGTAAACAAGCACACTCACCTATAAAAATGATTCAGTTAAACAAACGGAGTTATATTTTGTTATTTACTTTACAGGTAGTTGATACAGTGTTGAAAACAAATTTTGTTTTTCCTCGATCTCATTTAATGAATAAATTACGAATTCGATTTCTAAGTATGTGTTTTTTAACCATTTAAACTAGGGTATTATACACGATTGGATAAAACTTTCTTGATAGAATTAAATTTCAAAACAGTCCCTGATAATTTGCCTTTTTAGCTATTTTCGGAATCGGTAAAGGATTCTCTGTACTTCTTTTTAGAATAACAGTACTAACAATTTTCGACAAACCGGTGTAACAGTTTTTCATTTAGGTTTTTATATTTTAAAAGAATTTTTGTAGTTTGGCGCTTAAGCTTTTTATTTTGAGGCGACGCACACTACTGCAATTTCGTTTTTCGTATACGCTAGTATTTATAGTCTTAATCATTTATTTCATCGGTCAGGTGCCCATCATTGGTGATGTGAATGCACAGAGACACCCCTCTCTTCTCATCGCGGTATCACCTTAAGGAACAAACGAGCATGCTAATAGTAGGTGGTCACTGGTCACTGCCGCCATGGAAACTCGCAAACCAGGAGAAGTCATTGGTGTCACCGGCCTTTTCGGAGGGAATAGGTAAGAGTGGAGGGGAGTGTGGTCAGTGCCACTCTCCCTCATTGGACAAACTAAATAGCGGAAGTTGCTATTTCACGTTTGTATTCTGCGAGAGTGTCGTATATCACCGGTCGCGCTGACCTATTTTCCCGCTGCAACCAAATTGGCCACGGCGTGGCTCCACCTCTTAAACTCCCACAAACACTTCGACCGGTTTTTAAATTCATTTCAAATAAAATAATTTAAATTACCGTTAGTTTCTAACTGTCACAACTATAAAAAAAAACTTTAAAATTATACGTTTTTGACATCAGAATTTCATACAAAATATAACGTTTATTTGTTGATCGATACACTACTATTAGATATGCGTCTGTTCTAACGAGGTTCTAAGGTCCTAAGTCTAATCTAGTCCAGGTACAAAATGTTATTGTAAACTATAAATATACATATTTACATAATTATTTTCAATGTTTAGTTTAGGTAGAGAAAAATTTGTCCTAAAGTCAGTCACTTGTTGGCATTAATATTTTAAAATGATAAGATTCATGGAAAAAAGTATCGATTAAACTAATGATATAACTCTGGTATAATTATTAATTAAGGCTTGATGAAAAATTAATGTATTTATCACTGATTTATTTAAAGGATTTTTTTTAATATAATTCACCTTGGTAATAAAAATTTTCGTTCAAAAAATAAATTCACATTTAATGGATACTTTGCAAAGTATATACAAAAACTAAATCATTTGAAGCCTCTTTGCGACGCATAATGTTAATATGGAGCAATACAAAAAGTATGCCTCAGATTAATTTATATAAGAAATAATTTGAATATTATGAAAAAAATATTTTTATATCCGTGACCCCGTCAATATTGTCAATAAAAAGGCCTTTAAATACGATTCGATTTTTTTTTTCTGGAATGTGCGTCCCTAATCATTAAACAGATATCTAGAGAACATGAGCAACTGATAAATGAGCGAGCGAGCAGATAAAACATTTTTCTAGTACAGCGGGTTATCAAGGTCAAATATTATCAACTTTAAAAACTGATGATATAATTTGTGTTTGTGTTGAAGTTGTAATGTAATTTTTTGTGGTAGCGCACTCGGTCATCTTATTTTTTGGTTATTACTTTATTTTTTGTTTATCCGTATTCTGACTATATTGTGCAGCGGCGGCCTTACCCATTGCGAGGCTCTGGGCGGCAGGGCCTTGCGAAACCCTTTGTCTTTCGTGAAAAGTACGTGATGCAAAAGTAGGCCTGGTTGTTTGGTTTAGATATTGAAAGATTTATAAAATTAACAAATACAGACATGATAAATTTTAAAATTGATGTTTGCAGCTTTTCCTAAGACTGAAATCTTTAATTAAAACGAATCAGCTACATCATTTTCGATTGAAAGAATAGCGAGGGCTGAGAGCCTATCTCGTGTTATCGAATTCCTCAAATATGTTTTAATATTTTAAGCCTCGAAAAACTCCTTACAGCATACGCAACTATCACAGGTGTGGTGGCGATAATTCTCAGAACTATTTCCATAGTGGGGTAAACTTCAGTTATTTTTTTTTCTATTATGTATCGTTTTTCAGCACCGAGATAATGTCACTTCCTTCATGCACATGGATGAACATATTCAGTTCCTCGTACAATTCATGTCCATCAATATCACATGATTCTTTTACTGTCATAGATATTTGCCAGTCGCTGCATTGCTTCATCCGATAAAGTCAGTCGATTCCATCGACCGATAGAGTGGAAGAGAGATAGATGCGTCACGAGCCGAACGCTTAGGACGCCTCTCCATCGCTTGTTCCGCGCTCTCGCTCACACCCTCGGCTCAGGCGGAACGCGACAATGAGTCATGCTTTTTCGTGAGTGCAGCCGGCGTTCATCGATTTTGAAGACGTTATCACGTCAAAAATCTATAGTTAAAAGAATCTATATTTTTTTAAATTTGCTTGGCACGGGGCCCCGGGCGATTGACTTGTTTGCCACTTCCCAAGGCCGTGGCTGATATTGTGTTATTAATCAAATTAATTTAAGCACTACGTTCATCCAATGACCTGTCAAAATATTATGGCTACATATTTATTTCGTGTTGACCAACAATACAGAACCCCGCTTTATTAGTGATAAGTAAAAGCCTATACCTTCCGAACAGATTCCATTTGACGAGTCGGCCAATGTAAATCTGCCTGCAAAACAATCAATAGTGCTATTAAGTAAGGTAGTAAGCCGCAAAACAGGTCGCTTCGGTAACAATCGTCCAAATTTTATTACTGATTGTCAGTTCGTTAATTAAATCTTGAGATAATTTGATAAAAACTCGATAACACGTTTGTCCTGCAAAACAGATGGTACAATAGAAGAAACCCCCTCTTACCCAATATATCCAAATAAGTCACAACAAAATTGTTAGTAGCGAGCCGATTTTATCACAATCACTTCAAAGTTCCTGCTCCAGGACTCACCCGTCAACGGTCAAAGTCCTACTCCAGGACTTAACACTGTCTATAATTTTAATTTATAGTTAAGTGCTATATATAGCATTACTAACCTGTGTATTTTTCATTTTCTTTCGTGGTCTTGTATGGGGTGAAAGCGTAAATTGTAGTTATTAATAAAATCCTTTAAAAACATAATAGAATTGAAAAAAGTATTTAACATGAACATATAAGTATATATATATGGTTTGTTATAAATATTTATAGTTTTATAAATAATTCGAGTTTTTTCAGGTAAAATTTTAATCGATAAGGTAGGCTTGCGAAACCGTTACTATTTCGGTTGAAGTCCTTTTACTATGAAAATGGAATGAAACTTTATAAATATTGACTTTATAGTTAGTGTTTGAATAATTTCATGATGTTTAAAAGCATTTCAACATTGAATATTCCTGTGTCCTTGTCACATGGCATATATATAATATACTATACTCGTAACGATTTTTGATAATTGTATGGTTTTTCAAAGATGTACTGAAAAATTTTCCAATGTAAAACAAAGTTTGTTTTTTAAAAAATAGAATAATGGACATTTATTCTATTTTTTATACAGTGCCTTAAATTTGCCCATATTTGAATACGTTTCATTGTATAAACTTAATTTTAAGACTCGCCATTTTTCGACTAATTTAGTTTTAAATTTATATTCACAAAGTAAATAACAAAAATATACAATCTTTTTTTTTTGTAAAGTCTATTAAGAGCTCCAAAGGTGAAAATAATAAATCGCTCTGTTTGAAACAGACCCGGCGTAAAATTGGACTTTAAAAATACTCTCTTCCTGAGCGTGGTCCTTCGATGCCTTGCAATGTAATATCTGACTTGAAAAAAAAATGTATGGAATGTTGTTTTTTTATTAAATATTATTGTAAACTAGTTAATAAATAACAGATTAAATACAAATAAGAACAAAAATGTGGTTTAATTTCTTTGTATTTGAGCAAATTCTTGGTAGGTACAGTTTTCTAAGTTTATCATTTCATTTTTTGTTGCTGGACACCTTTTTCAATTAGTTTTCTTTCTATAAAATTATCAAATTTTATCTAAATTTCTAAAATTTATAATAACTATAGGGTCCTAGTTCAAACTCTATACGAAAAATGAAATTGTTTGCGTCCGTCGCACGGCGCGGCGAGGCGCGACGGTGGCGCCGCGACGAAGTTAACTCTTGATAGGATGATGAAATAGCCACGACCCTAAAAATTAAATGGTATGATTTTCCAGTCCAAGGCTTGGAAAGTTTTAGTCTCACATTAACACTTACCTCATTATTAAAAATCTAATTTTGCACGGCTCGTAAAGCAAAGCGTTTGAGTTAATGCATTACTCTCAACTTGTCAAAAACAAGTGTTTTCTTGAACTTTGAATACGTGTATTTAAACTTTTATGTGAGTACACTGATATGTTGAAAAACTCTTCTTTTAATTGAAATATAATAACTAATTAACATTTATTGCATATTATATAAAAACTAAACTGATTGAATTTTTTTTTATTCACTTAACTTGCATCCTTTGATTTTATATTAACAAAATGCCTATTGAATTAATTTTCCTTTAATTGATATAAATAAAATTAAAATCGACTCAAAGAGCTACATTGAATTAAAAAGTAAAATTAAAGCTTGTTTTTTTTACTTGGACCGTATTCGTCTCGGCAAGTTAATATGTCTCTTTGTTACCGTCTGTTTTGAAGAGATTGGATTATAATAGTTGCAAATAATAATATATTTTAGACGGCACTTTTCTTTCAAACTTTTCTATGATTCATTGTACGAAAGCATTTGAGAATTTACTGTTTCTTATCGAAAATGAATGAATATTAAATGAACACTATGAGGCGTGCATTTTTGGATTTTCCAAAGTTTTAATTAATCGCGCTGGGCCGGTGCAAGTCGGGGCCTGCTAGCGGCCGGCGGCTTAACGCTCTTCACGGGGCGCGGGAGCTGTGGTACAGTGTGGTGAACGGAAACGGCGCTGGTGGTTAATATCATGTTAAAATAATAAAATAATTAACACTATTAAAATAATTCTAAAATAGCTTACAGGATCGTTGTTAGCATATTTATTTTTATTTAAGTGATGATGCATAAATTTATCCGGAAAAATTCACATACCTACACCAGTATTCCGATAAATATATCGATCTATTTAAAATATGTCAGTCATCCTGTTTTGACATTAAAAGTTTAAATGGGAACAATAAAATATGAAGTTTGTGCAATTTCATCGTTTTCATTTATGACAACGACACGTGCCTCGTTTATAAACAAGCCATAAAATCTTGAAACATATATTATACTGCTCTCCTTACTTTACGCTATCTAGAAGGTGTTCTTATGTATTTCAAACGACAACCAACCTCATACAATAATTTAAAATCAAAATTTAATAATTAAAAAAAAACATATATAACGTCACATACATAAGTTGTGTGATTCTATCAACCATGCAAAAGCTGAGATGTGTCAGGCAAGTTATGAAATGTTGAAATGATAATTTTCTTCATTGATGGCTCAGAGATTAACAGCGCTGTCTTAGTACCGGAAGGTAACCTGTTTGAATGCCAAACACCGATCAGTTTTTAACTTAAATTCAAAATGATACGCTGAATAGCCTGGTGATCATATCATATTGTCGTTCCCGAGCATTGTCTGCGAGTCGATGACAAAGGCAACACCCATCCCTAATATACATTGGACCACAGTGAAGGACTCAAGGTGCCAGTCAAGTCCAAGTAAAAAACAGTTATAGGGGGTAAGTCTCAAGAGCACACAAACTAACAGCATACTTTATTTGTTTTATTTATTAAAATTTTATGTGTGCAAATATTTTTCTTAAACAGGTCCCCGTCATTGTTCCATCGTCATAACCGTGAAATGGTAATGTGACGTCATTGAATACCGTCTTATTATCGGCTAAATAATCAGAATGCTCGTTACACAGTAGCCTCAGGACCGAGTTATTAACATCAGCCACGTATTCATTTCAAGTATTGAAAAGCTATGAATGGCCCGCCCGAAATGAGCCCAGCGGGGTTTGCGCGACGACGGCTCGCGACGAAAGTGACGCAACTGAAAATAATTTTAGAACAAAACGCGACGGCTGAAACTCCTTTATTTTTAACGTAAGGGGTTTCTTAGTCCAGTAGAATGACGCCTGTTGCTGGTGCAATAATCAAAAGTTCATATTCCAGTCGATCCAATATACGGACAGTGTAACCACATTATGAACAATGAATATAATACTTTCATATTATGTATTAAAATATGAAAGTATTATAATACATATTATCCAAGTGTTTACGCACTACGTCCTGACTAATAAAGTGATGATTTTGCTAATCATGTAAGTATAGTTTAATGTTGTAAGCTTGTTAATAACAATA
The DNA here is from genome assembly GCA_005406025.1 of Eumeta japonica. Lineage (NCBI taxonomy): Eukaryota > Metazoa > Arthropoda > Insecta > Lepidoptera > Psychidae > Eumeta > Eumeta japonica. The sequence continues at coordinate 58,737 of BGZK01001809.1, forward strand.
AATGGATTTATGTTGTCATTTGAGCATTTTAACGTATTTGTAATTATTTCTTTTTCAACGATTTGATACCTAATCTACAGAGCTAATTTGTAGGAAGAAAAACTGATGATTTTCTGGATTTTATTGTTTGGCTGAATGTTTGTATCGAGTTCGTGAAAAAATACCTTGCTCTTGCTTTGTAATATATTAAGTGTATTTCTCCAATCCGATAAGTATCGCGATAAAATAATGAAGCGTTTCTGATATTTAACTGGATTTATAATCAGAAACGTAATGCGTTTAACACTTCCTGCCCGTGTTCGGTGTCACACACCGAAAGTCATCAATTTCAATCAGTAATAACGTTTGGAAGTTATTAACTATCACAAAATCGATAGTAGATTTTACGCAACAAGGTCGATTTTGCCGAGGCATCTTCAAATTTTTAAACTTTGCTTACATCTTGAAACGAAGTTCTATTGAACGGCTTGCAGTAGGAGTTTACTAATAGAAATCGTAACATAACGAAAAAGCATTATGCCCCCTCCATGCGATTATTTTATATTATTTATAATGCACTGATTTATGTCTAATTTTCGATAAATGTATATTTTTCCTAAAATATTAAATTAAACTCTTTGATTTTATTCCTTACTTTGTATTATTTATATTGAAAAAAAAAATCTTTCCTAACGCGAATCAATAACAAAGATCTCTGACCGTACATTTAGTTTCTTTAATTACAAAATAAAAGTAATTTACAAAACAATGTTTTCACCTAATTTTTAAACATATATAATATTCGTTATTGTGAATAAACTTTTAAGTGGACTTTCAATAATTCATCTGATAGGTGAATGTATTTACGAGGAACGCAGTTACACCCTCTTGATTTTCCACAACTGACTAAAAGATGTCGCTCTAGGGTAGAATGGGTGGGATTTCCCCGCGAGAGGGTCGGCGTGTAGGCTCGGCGCCGACGCGCGGGGGGGGAGGCTGCGCTCGTTACGCAGCATCCGCCGGAAGTCGGCCGGCGGCGCGGCGCGGGGCCCGATTTTATTAATGTTTACACACTCTCGGCCCGCGTTTTTGTTATTACACGGATGTTAGATGATTTGTGCGCGGGAGGAACTCGAGCGCAGACCGCGCGCCGGCGCCGCAGATTTCATAACTTTTCGTGTTGTGAAAATTATATACATATCGTACTTTGAAGTATTATCGTGAACGATGTGTGAATATACACTTCTGAACAAAGTAAATGGGATATTCTCAAAATTCCTAATAAATGTTTCTAAGTAATAAATCGTCATCACTCCAAATCATTGACTGACGTGACTTCTTTTATTAAATGTATTATAATTTATAGCTCTTACATTATATTCCGATATATCGTTAAACTAAGTAGAATAGGATGCGTTAATGATATACTAAAACACTTTTTGCCTATAAACATACTATTACCTCGTGGCAACAATGATCTATCGTAATATTAACGGTCAAAAATATTGAAACTCAATATTCTCAAAGTAATGACGTACATGCGTCATCCGTAATACCCGGAAAAACATGGGAAAGTAATAAGAGTGATTCGAAGGTGTCTTTTGGCAGCGCCTCCCGCGGGAAATCACGGCGATCGGCGTGCGGTAGGGGTTGCCATTTCACGTAGTTTTTTCTCGCTCGAAATACGGAAAATTAATGCTTTTCTCCTTATTCATAGTAGCCGTGTCCGCAGGTCCGTCCGAACGCGAAGAGCGTCTGGCGTAAACCTTTTTGTGCTATTCGTATTGCTTATATAATAAAAGCCATGTATTTATTCGTTTAAGAAAACGAATACGAAATTACGAAAATTCTGATAAATATAACTCGTGTATTTGTAAAATTACTTTTTAGAAATTTTGGTAAAGAGCGTAAGTAGTAACAATTTCTTTGCAACAAAATTATGATTTTAATTTCGATGACCGTAGTCGATTTTTGGTTTTCCGATTTTCTATTTCTTATGCTAAACACTTCTTTAGAGATTCTTATTCCCAAAGAACATTTCACATTACTGCCAATAGAGAAGTTAATTGATACTCACCATATGTACTATGTTCATGTCATATCGTAAGCTGATTAAAGGTGATGACAAAGATAAAATTATAAAATAAAATTGATCAAAGATACTGTATTCCATCATAGAATCTTTGATGCCTCTTTTTTGCAAATCTGAGTGTAATACTTAAAACAAAATTGGTGTAGGGCCTTCTCAGAACCGCGAATACTTCGTAAAAAATTATGGTGATAAGTACTCAAAACCGGCCAAGATATAGAGAGTAGAAAAAGTGATTAGAAATACATGCTTTTTAAATGGGAAAATTTCAAAATTAAAAAGGAAGTACTTAGAATTAAAATTAAGGGCTCAAATTATCAGGGAATTATTTTCCGGCATAAAAAACGAAATTTCCATGTGTCAGCGAAAAAAAAAAATATTCGTTTTAAATGAAACACCCTAGTGTAACATACATTTTAAATGGCGCTATAATCGCTATCGTCGTAATTTACCGGTTCCTTTTCTAGGTGGTGATATAAAACATTCACAATCTGACCACTTTTAGTTATTCTATCCTCACATACTTTAAAAAAAATGACCTACTCTATAACCAATGCTATAGTATTATTTCAAGCAAGCAACTGATGCATTCTTTTTTATCGATGTTTTTACCAACTGCAAAAAGAGAATCGACGTATCACAACCGCATCACTATAAAAATACCGAACAGATCCGCTAGGCCGCGGTGGACACGCGCCGAGGTGACGAACGGCGCCCGCCCAGCCGGAACCGCACCCCGCCCGATGATACAGCGGATTTGGGCGGCCGTGGAAATCGAATCTCGATACGTGCGTACAGAGAAAACTGTCTTGCACTTTACTCATATGTGATATGATCGACTCGAGGACGCGAAACTTATTTTTTTGTAATAAACTTAAATACACCAACACCAGACGCTTGCCTGCAACATGCATTAACATGCAGCATGCAATCCACCGCTGACCCTCGAATCTGCCTCTCCACTACTAATCTCTATCCAAATAATTGAATATTGATTCCAGAGGATTGACAGATATCGAACACTTTTTTTCTAAGCAAGTGTTATTTATTTTTATAATTATATAATTCCGCTAACTGTTAAATTGTCAATTCTACGTACGTTTCATGCCAACAAGGCACATCCTCAGAAAATTGCCGACAGTCACATCCACCAGGGTGCAAGGAGCGTTAAAACAACCAACACAACCTCGTTAGGCAGGCCGCTGTCATGCAATGGTCAAAGAGCGACGAAAACATTCTTAAGGCAGCCACAGACCACCATCGATAGACAGCTTGTCAAATGTCACAGACTGACCATCACCAACATTACCCAAATGGTTACAGGCAAGCGTCCAATAATGGCGATTTATAAGCGTCAATTTGGTCGTTGAGCATATTATTATTATCTTTATGTTTTAAAATATCGGAGGATTCCAAAACATTCAAACGTAACCTCTTCTCACACACGCAAAACATCGAATTTGTGATCGTTATTAAGCTTATGACCGGTTTCTAATAGATTTTAGCAAAATGGGATCTGTCTGATTTATTATTTCTAAAGGCCGAAATATGTTCTTTGTATCTTTTTTCAAAGCAACGTTCGGTTTGTCCTATATATATTGATTTACAGTCATCACAAGTTAATTTATAAATTCCAGATTTTTATTATTGTGTAATTTATTTTGTTGTTACATAAAGTTTTCAAATTATTATTTGTTTTAAAGGCCGTATAAATATTGTTTTTTTAATAATCTTGAAATTTTCTCCCAAATTGTACCAAAATATGTCAACACCACCAACACCACACTGATGTGATGTCAATCTGTCGATTTTGGTAGAAAATAATTATTTATGAAAATCTTTTTAGTTTTATTCCAATTAATATTTAGTTATCGTTTATATGTGTGTTCATTAGTTATCAATTTATTACATATTTATACCACACAATACAAGAAACTCACACCGGAACTGTAAATATAATTTTGCGAATAATATTTTTCTATACAATTTTCATTAACATTATTGTGCAAATTAATAATAACACATTTCAAATTCGCGAAAATTGTGTTTAATATTTGTGCAAAATAGGAATTCCGCATGATCGAAGCTATTACATTCTAAAAGTTAATCTTTGAAGTTTTAAACGAGCTGTAGAAGCGACGCCTTAAATCTAGCTGCATTTGAGGCAGACGTTGTAGTAACCATAAATCAAGTAGTTAGCATAATCTTTAGTAAGACAGAGTCTTTGAGTATCGGCTGTAACACCGAGCCGTCGGTCGAGTAAAAGAGAATTATCTCCCTTCAGATTTGCATTTACTTTATTATCTACTTATTTCGCGTTTAAATGTTTTTTACATAAAATAACAAATTAAGTTGGCTTCATATGTGTACAGTTTTAATGGGGGTTGTTAATCTTTTCATTCTATGAGACCATTATAGAAAAAAATTTTAACAAGCCACGGACCACCAAGTATTAAAATACACAAATAAAGCTTAATAAAAACTTAATAAAAAAATATAAAATTTATTAATCAAAAATAAATCAAGATCAAAATGTTTGAATTTTTTTAATAGTCAAAAGTGTCAAGAGACACCGCTCACAGAAGTATGTTGTGGAAAACGTGGAAAATTGCCGCAAAGTAGGTTATTGAATTTCACGTTTTAAAAATCTTGAAGATTAATGCCTGCCTCGAACAAAATGTCTGCAGTCGCTTGTCGCATCGCAACTCAATACATTCTTTTTGAAATTTATCTGGCACCTCGAGTATTCTAGTAATGGTTGAACTGCATTTTCATTTGCTTATAACTTCGTGCTCACGATCAAAGAATTACAGGTAAATTATTTTATCAAATACTTCAAGTGAATTAAAATATGTTTAATTTCATTTCAATAACGGATTTGGTGAAAAGCCAACGTTTCTAATTCTGTTAATCCATGTGTCTGTTTAAAATACAAACGTACTAAGTGTCGCGGTAAGTGAACATGTTTCCTGCGTTTGTAATTTAGTACTTCCCAAAAATTAAATATCTAACTTATTTAGTCGTGTAAAAATGTACTGAATAAACCTTACTAAAATTTGAAGCCACAAACGAATGCATCAACTTTTCAACTTCCTTTCCTTTTTAGCCAAAAATATTGAAACTTCTTTTGATACGTACAACTTCACTAGCATTTTTTCTTTCTAAAACCAACAAACCTCAGTGGCAATATTTTGTGATTAGACTCCATACCAGAGCAATTTATTTTTTTAAATATTAATGAATAACATTATTTTTTATGTATAATTTACAGCTTTAATATCCGTTGTCGTTGTTTTAGCAAAATGTTCTGGAAGGTTTTAACAGAAAAAACTTAGTAGTGAATAACATGGTGAAATACTGTAGCTTATGCATTTCTTTTATTTTATCAAACCTGCAAGACCGGACCGTGAGTTTATTGTAGTATCAGCACCGTTTATTCAAACTCCGGTAAGTGTTTGCCACGTAATGCTCTGTTTCTCAATCAGACTTGAGTTTCCAAATCATGTGACATTATTCAACCCTTTATTAATTTTTTTCTAATTATCCAAAAATGTAACAAAATCATGAAATTGCAGTGACTTTATTTTAATCTCTCTGTGAAATTGAGTGCATTATGCAACATCTGTGGAGACACTGTACTGTAACGTAAACGATGAACTAATTTAAAGTTTTTATAAAACTCGTTTCTCAATATTTTTCAACGTTTTTGGATGTGCGACTTAAACACATATCTTCATAGTATAAGAAATTTTCTGGAATTTATTTTAAGCATCTCGTTCCAAAATTCTTTACAGCAGCTTTAAAAACATGCCTTTATCAGGAGTCCGTTGATTACGTGCTATTTTGGATTCAGCAATGAATTTAGAAATTTCAAATTTTGCAGTCGATATTCTACCAGAAACTATAGAATTTAGACGACTGGCAGTTTAAATTTTGAAATTAATAAACTTACTTTCAAAATATTAATTATTTGTAAGTTTTTTTTAGTCTTTAAATCTCTTTTTTAGTTTTTAAATCTCTTTTAACTTGACGGGTTTCAAAACGTCATTGAAAAAACTATCGTTTAAAAAACGCATTGGGGCCTCGTCTCTCCATTCGCTTGTATTACGGTAAAGCCAGATTTAGTGTAAATTCATTACGTCACGCGTCAGGTTGTTGCTATTACTATGAAAAAAAGTGTGTGTGTATTAGTGTACACACGTAAGAAGTGAAACTTCTTTATGACATCATTTTTCGAAAAATGATTTACTATTTACAACTTCACAGAAATTGGTTGAATAAAGCTAAATTAGATAAAGTTTATGCAAAAGGCTTTTATTATCATAGACATGGATACAAAAATAATACAATTATTTCACCTTTCTGCTACTAAGATTATAGCATTTCATTAATTATAATAGAATTATTACTATTATTGTTATCGTTATTATATATTTTGTAATTAATGGCTTAACTCACTGATATTTACAATCAAAAACTAAGGTTAACCTAAAATAACCTTAAAAAAAATAAATACCGTAATCACACCCACGTGTTGAATGTATTAGAAAAAAGGTTTAATTACTTACTTCTGTTAGAAATCCACTGGAATTAGAATAAATATCTTTTATTCTTTTTGCCAATAACTTTATAAAATTTTTTTCGCTAATCACTTAATTGAAATATTATATTTCACGTCACTACTGAGTTTCAGAAATAGAAATGTTCAGAGTTTCATGTAGGAGACTTGGTAATGGTACATGTACCTAGAAGGGTGATAGGTAAAACTTTTCAATTAATGCGATGTTATAAAGGGCTACATAGAATTGTAGGAAAATTATCGAACGCTACATATAAAATCGAGTCACTCAATGAAAGAATGTGAGATATAGTTCATGTATGTCGGTTGAAAAGGTTTCAACTTAGATAATAGGAAAATGTAATATATACAAACTGTAAATAGATCTAGGGTGTTGACAGAAAGTATATGTGACAGGTGGCCTTAGTAACAATTATGTTTATGCCACGATGACATTAATAACATTGAATAAATATGGTGCGTAACGGAAAAATGTTACCCAGAAATAAAGATGGCGCGTAACAGAAAAACGTTTCATTGCTATAAAATTTCTCCCATACGCCGATAAAGAAGTTTCACTTCAAAAAGAAAACTGAAATTGCTGTTTCGTTCTCAACCCAAGTTCAAAAAAAAATGAAAATCGAACTCAATTTACACTCAACAACAACACTTACAACAATCGCTTCTATGCGACTGATAAGCTGTCATTTGTTAAACAATTAACATATTTCTAAATTAATTAACATTATGAACATTTTAAATATTGTATTAAACAATATTAATTATTGCCTTTTTAATACCTTAATTATTTACACGTCACTTTTATGTTCTAATCAATATGACGTGTTTTGGTTCGCGAAAAACAATTGATAATTGATGGGTAACTTAGATATGGGACTACGACACGAGCAGTCATCGCGACGCAAACTCCCGGCTGTTTACCGCCTAAGCATTGTTCGTCGCCGCTATACGAAAATAATAGATGTGTTATTTCCCTATGTATATATGTACAGTTTTCGCTAAACTGGGATAAATAACTCATAGTTTTTAAGACGCTACCGTCTTGTACCTACGTTCATGTGAACAATATTCACCAAAAAATTTAACAAAACGAAAACCGACTTCAAACCAAAAACTATTATACAACAAATTGATTTGCACTAGAAGTAAATAAATAATTGCATATTCTTCTACAGCTTAACAGTCGTCTTACTTTTTCTACTCATCAATATGTAGAGACGATCTAAGTATTTACCACGCAAGAAGGTAGATAGGTACCTATCCACTTCAAATTTTACTCAACACATATCTATGAATAACAAACAATGATCAAAATATTTTTTTGAGTTCTCCTAAGTAAAATGAAATAAAAATATTAGACTACCTAAAATTCAATCCAATTATTACGATAATATAATGTATTTACAATTATTGTTATTTTTGAACTCGGTGTCAGACAAGGAAACACTACAATATACCTAGCAATAGACACCATCTTTTTGATTATCTTGTACGTTTCTATAAGCCCGTATTTCTGTAATGTATGTGCTATACGAGTACATTACTCCAAATACGCTGAAAATAGTTACTTCTTAACGAAGATTAAAACACCTGCCAAGTGCGAGTAGCACTTGTATGGCGTGGGTTCCGTACTAAGAATCCTCGAATCATCTAGTATGTTTTTTTTTAATCTGACTCAAATTTGTTCGTAGTAACTAAAATTAAAATGCTATAAAAATTATAACAATAAGTTATTTTAAGCTACGATTCGTTATCACTACACCAATAAGTAAATTTGTCAATGATCGGTAAAATAATTAATACATTTAAAAATATTTTTTCTTCTTTACATGACTGACTGACTTAACTATTTATATATATATAGATATTACTCAAATCGACTGCACATAAAAACATTTTTATTTAATTAGATTCGGAAAAAAGGTTGTAACAGACAAACAGACACGAGAGTGATCCTATATCGATTTGATTTTTTCAGCGGGTTCATAAACCCTAAAAACATTTAATTAGTCCGTTATCGTGTTAGCAGAACCCCAGCGCGTATTGTCTTAGCGCTACTGATATGTAAAGGCCGCATCGGGTTGTAATACAGTACATGTCAGTCTTTTTGGGTGGGCGTTCGTCCGACTAAATGTGGCATTAATGAAATTTAATTAATAATAATTAATTATGTATATATGCAGTTACCTAGGAGATGACATAACAGTTTCATGTTGGTCAATAATTTTCCACTGAAACTAGTCGTACATATGTACACTTCAATGTTTATTGGCTTCTAGATAAAATCTTATGGGAATAGCAATAGGCATATGTTTACATTAAACATTTGATCAGTTTAAAGTACATTTCCACAGGAAACTTGTAATAATATCGTTTTGTTCAAATATTGCAAGTGTTATCAGACAATAAGCGTGACACGACAACTTGACACAAGTACGCATTAAGGTGTTTCCTCTTGCAGTTGATGTTCAGTGTCCAAAAGGGAAGATTCAACGATGCCGGAGGAAAAATACGGTTTTAATAACCATTGTTTGGAAGAAATGGTAAGGAAGGTCGTAAAAGATTTGCACTTGCGCGAGGCTGTAGTAGACCACAAGTCGGACGTAAAAGGCGCCGGTTACTTAAGCGAAGTGCATCGTTTCGTGTTGAAAGGGAGTTCAACAGAAATCCATATGATCGCGAAAGTTAAACCCGAGGATGATGAAGATGAAATAACTATGTTAAAAATGTTTTGGGAAGGAGAACTTTTGATGTACGAATTGGTGCTTCCAGAATTTGAGGCAATACAAAAGGACTCGAGTGTAAAACTGCTGTGGCCACTTTGCTACGGAATCGCAAGAGAAGGGTCGAAGAAAGCGATATTGTTAGAAGATTTATCCGTGAAAGGTTATCAGATGTGTCGCCTGGGTAAGTCTCTGGACTTGGCTCATGCGACATTGGCTCTGGAGCAATTGACCTGCCTTCATGCGGCTTCCTTCGTCCTCCGATATCTATATCCAGATCGATTTAAGAATCTGTTGGAAGAACGCGAAAAAGTAGAAAAATGTTTTGAGTACCCGGATTACTTGGCTCCATCGATTAAGTTCGCCAGTGATAATGTCGATTGTGATGTCTTTCAACAAGTGTTAAAAAAGTTTCGCCATTTCGACTTTAAAGAAAGATCGCGATACCTTATGAATGGACACAATTACGAGTATGCTGTTATAACCCATGGGGACATGTGGGCGAACAACATGCTGTTCCAATATCAAGTAAGATTTCATTGTCAAAGCAACCCTTTCTATCACCATCATGGGAATGTGGAAAGTACCAAGAGTACCAAAAAAAATATAGTCCGTACTCGTATAAATTAAAATATTGAAATGACATATATTTTCTAATACAAATATAAATAAATTTGAGTAACATAATTTTACCAATTTTAGTATGCTTTTAAAAAGAAACAAATATACAAAAAGAAAAAAGTACAATTTTCGATGTTTAAATTTCGATTTCACTATTAAAATAATGAATTATTTCACTATTGTTTTCTATGGTGACGCTTACTTTGAAAACATACTATATGCACGTATTAATTAAATTTTATTTTTAGGACGAGAAACCTACAGCAGTCACCCTTTTGGATTACCAAATATCAAGTTACTCATCCCCGCTGTGCGACTTGTACTTCATGCTGTTCTTGGCCGTCGACGAAGCTACCAGAGATGGCCACTTCGTGGACCTAGTCAATACGTACGAACGTGCGTTGAGACGGCAAATCGCGGAACTCGGCCAGGATCCTGAGCGTATTTATCCCAAGGAGCAGTTTCAAAAAGACCTTCGCATTTTCTCCTTCACTGGAATGGCTCAAACGCTGTTCATGCTACCGATCTTTGCCAATGAACACGAAGTCGTGGAGAAGAATATCGAAGAAGCGAAAGGGCAAAAACCGATTCCAGAACAAACATTCATCGGTGTACCCATTGCATCACCTATGTACATTAACAGAGTCAAGCAAATGGCGAGCGACATAAGCAGACACGGCCTAGATGAGTTGTGGTAATTTTAGTTATATTATATAAAATAAATAATAATAAACATTTTCTTATATTCCAATGATTTTTTTTATTAAAACTAATATTTTATACTTAATGGTAATAAATACTACGTTACACTCACATTCTCAGCAAAAATTACCTCTTTAAACCCTTTGAAATGTAGTTATTTATATTATTATCTGCGTAAATTAAGTCTTATTTTCGTAATATTATTATTAAAGATATTTGTGTAGAATATTGGTATAAATCTATCGCTATAAAGGCATGTACTCATAGACATGAGTGTAAATAGAGAATGTGGACGTGTTTGTGTACCACTATCAGACGGTGCGTTGGCACGAGCGGCCGATGCCTTCTTAGTAGATAGAAACTATACAGTCGGTCGGTGGCAGTCAGTTTACTCAAGCTGGCTAAAGAAAATTGTCTTCAATGTTTTTGTTATTTTCAGCTTTATTACTAAAAGGTTATGCAAAATGCACACGTTGACGTTTTGTTTACGTTTTTTTTACTTCAAAATAAAAAATAGGACCCTAATAAAATTATTCCCTTGTCTAATGATACTCTTCAACAACTACAATATACGAATTTGGATTCCGCCACAAACTTTATTGTCGATAATTCACCAATAATATGACCGTAATCAAAGATCATATTTTTTATTTAATTTGAAACGCGAATAAATTTCCTACCCTCAAAGAAAATTTTATTTAATGATTTGTTTGAAGGTTTTCAATTGAAATGGTTACTTGTGGGAATTTTAGTAATATTTACATCGTTTATACTTTTGGCTTCCATAGATATCATTAAATAATTAAAACTTATGAAGAAATAGCCCTTCTTAACATTTAGTTTTCAACGATTTATGTAAGAAAATACGTTAGTTATATAAAGCACGTAACGTAAATTGTTCTTTATAACATATCATTTGGATTAACTTTTTGTGAGTTAACACGAATGCTATTAGCAACAAATATTGTTAAAGTTGACTAGTAATAAACAACTACTCGGGCGATAGACTTATTTTCGTATCATTTTATATTCAGTATCATTTTTCAGAACAAAATTTGTAAGGTTCCGAAAAACCAATACTTAAAGAATCCATCCATAACCGCATTATTAAGTTTACGATTTCCTTCTCGTACACAAATCAGAGTCGAGCCGGAAAACTTGGACCCGACGCGGTGACGTCAGCCCGCCGCTAAACCGTGACGGATGAGCGCGCGACGGCCGGCGGACAGGCGTATCGCGTTTCCATTATCATCAACGCCGCGCTCATCTGGGCCTCTCCCAATTAGGGGGCGACTAATGAGCGCCGTCAAACATACCATAAAACGGCAGCCCCCGGCCGCGCGCCCCCCGCGGCCGGGGGCTTCCATCCCGAGCGCGCTGCTAAATACCCGCTTAATGCCACAGACGGAATTTGATTTATATCTCCGTTGTCAGTCTCAAAGGTGCTCGGTTGTGCGCGTTCGCAGAGTAACATTCTGGCGTTATAATTGAAAAAAATGCGACTAACGTTAAGAAATGTAAACCGCTTAAAAGCTCTAAATCATAGTTTTTTCAGACGAAAACATTGTGTTATTTTTGTATTATAATCGTCATGTGTTGGTGAAGTATTTGAATGACTTCTCATTATTTATTCTTGGATGTATTTTTTTCTTCTCCGAACATGCACTTATACTTAAATTTTAGATTGTTTCGATGACAATCATCCCTGATGAAATAAAATGGGAGACAATCTACTTTACTACGGTATGTATATTTTAATCGTTAGTTAAACATAACTAACGATTTTACAAATAAAAATTTTACAAATGCAATACTAAAAATGAAAATAAAATCGCGAAAAATTCTCATTAAATTTAACGATACGATGATATGTTTTGTCTTTCATTAATAAATAAACATCATTAATATACTGTCAAAGAACCATTTAAACATAAAAGCATACAACTCTATTAAAACCTTTAACTTAACATCATATATAAACCCTCCTTTTCAAACCTTTTCATTACTAAATAAATTTATTTACTCAGTAAGAGAGCAAATGCTATAAGAACTTATTTTGAATCCAGGGTAAGCAAACTATTATATAATAGAATCAGGATCGAAATTAAAGATGTAAAACGGTATTTTAACCCTGCAAGAGACTCAAACAAAATATTACAAGGGATAAAATACTAGAAAGATGTGCCAAAGTAGTCGAGGAGCTGTCTTACTTAATAGACACGTCCTCGCCTTCCCTTTGTAATATTAACGGCTCGAGGAAAATTTAACGAGGCTTCTGTCACAAAAAAAAAAAACCTTACAGAAATAACACCCATTTGAATAATATAAGCCATTCGGCAATCGTTAAACAAAACGAAAGCCTCTCCAGCCTTCAAATAATTTAAACTTTAACCTCCAACAAGATAATGAGTTTCTAATAGCATACAAACTCTACACCATGATTTTAGAAGAAAGAACAGCTCATTCCCGTAAAATAATAAATCAACTACACCTTAGTAGTATAATTTCTTGTCGCGGCGGTCAGTAAACTAAATTGCACACGTCGGGTAAGCGACTATCAGGCAACTTATTGGTGGAAAATTCCCCCTAATTTTTGACTAATTAAAACTATCTGATATATTTATGTTAGCGAACATGTTCAGCATAAATAATAGAAAAAATATATATAATATATTCTCTAAAAGACGCTGACGTGAGTTTGTGAGTTTGGACCACCTTTCTGTTTAAGGTTTTTTTTTTTGTACCATATGGATAAGACAAATTCTGAATTTAACAATAATTTGTATGTTGATAATATTAACCATAATAACAAAATGCACAGGCATTTGGAGAAAAGAAGAGAGAAAAACTCATAACTCATGGGCCTCATAAAAGACGGTCTTTGACTGTCAGACGACATGGTCATATATATTTATGCTATGATTATCCAGGCTCTCACAATACTCGGGATTGGAAGGCGGCAGCTCATTATTACAATAAGACTGATACTTGCTGCTGACAGCACTTAACCTACAGAGTGTAATGATTAAGGCACGCCGCTGGATAACTCAAGTGACGCCTTTTGGGCAAGACCTAAATCTGATTAACTATTTACGACTAAACTTAATTCATTTAATAAATTAAATTAATGCTCAATAAATATGTGTATGTATCATTTCTATAAGTCGGAAATCGCTCGTTTGCAGCAAGTGTATGTTGTCCATTCGATATTTCTAGGACTTCTAAATTTTTGTAAATTCATAGTACATATTTAGATTTTCGGAGTTATAATAAATACATAATATCAACTTGTATTCAATTTTTCTAATCGTGCTGAAAATAACGTTTTCTTCACCATCTTGGTTCATTTCTACATCTCGGGTACTATTCTAATATTTTTTCGTATCACTGTTGTGTCAGATTTTTAATATCTTATCATTCAGGTACTTGTACGCTACCAAAGTTTTTTGACTTCAGATTAAGGAATTTGAACTCTAGACCCTCCACGCTGAATAAGCTGAATAATTGATAAATCAATTATTCAGCTTATTATAAAATTGCTGCTATATTTATAATTATAAAAATTACTGCTAGTTATCATGAGTAATTTTCAACGAGGTATTATACTTACAAGTAGAACTTTTGAAACAGTAAAAAATGACTATTTTGATATACGTGAATATACCTCAATTTACTAAAAATTTACCTCTTAAACTAGTATTTGCTTTTATGGCTTTAAATTCGAAATAAATATGTGTCTTTATTATAAAATTCAAAATTACTCGTTTTTAAAATGTAAAACATCCTCATAAATCATTATATTACTTTCCGAGATAGTCCAGTAGACTAGTCAGTTAAATCAATCCAGTCAGTGCAAAATATAACTGAAATTATTAATCTAATTTTTGTTTTACTTGTTAATCTAACACTGTTTAATTTCAGTTTAACCAATATTTTCTTAATTTGAAGTCATAAAATTTTGAACAATTTTTCTGTATTTAGTACCCTTAAATTTATGTAAAATGATGCATTTAGTTGAAAGCATATTCATATGAACCTTATAAAATATTTAGGCGTTTTTTATGTACGTTAAATAATTCGTCAGGATTTAACTTCATATTATTTTGAATAAATTGTTTGTGATTCATGTCATCTTAAGTTGAGAAGATAAGTCAAAATAAATAGAATACTCGCTATTATATGCTAATTAATTTGTTTGTCGGCAAACGTGTATTGCGTACCTAGCACCTAAAAACAACTAGTATATCCACTTATATATAAACAAATAACATATTTTTCAAACCACATAAAATGCAGAGACATCTCAAACGTATTAATTACCATATCTACGAACCTGAGAATAGCGGCCCGTGATGTCAATCGAGCCGGAATGCCCGCGGCGCGCTATATCGCTGTTTGCTGCAAACATTTGCCGAGCAGCCCCCGCCGCTTACTGCACTTAAACCAATATTTAAATAATTTCAAACTTTGATTAATCCGCAGACCCATTGTTTGATGTGATGTCGGCTTTCATGTATATTAATTTGCAAGTTCCTTATTTTATGAAAAACAAAATTAATATATTTTCGCTATTTATTTTTTATTGATCTTCTATATTATATTGATATTAAAATGAACAAGTATGAAATAAATCTTAATTATATTATCATGCAAGCCATAATATGATAGAGTAGCAAAACGGCTGCCGCCGCAGATATGCCGTCGCCACGTCTTGATATTCTCAAATAGCAGCCTCAATTTGTATTAGAACCTTTAATTCATAAATACCTATTTTATCAGATTCTTGATACGACATACGTTTTGACGATACCACAATACGTTGCTGTGTCAAATATTTAGTTACGTCATTGTGGGTGTTAAATAAGAAGCGCCATAGTCATATCTAAATTCTCATTCAAACAGGAAATAGCCTCAGGAATACTTTGTAATTAAGAATTGTCGTAACATTTTGTTATCTTGTAGTAAATAAACAAGCCGAGCCCACAACGTAGTAAAGTCGTGATTATAAGGTAAATGATGTCAGGTAAACAATAATGGATGGTTTGTATTTACGGATGAATCCGCTTATCTATACAGAGCGATTATAAAACAGTTGTTTATTTTATACGAGCCATCAATGTCATGTGTTTTATTGACGAAGGAGTTAAACATTGATTGTTAAAGAATTGAAAATGGTTTATTATGAATACAAAAAGCTGTTCGTATGTCGTAGTAATGCTGAAGTTCAATAGTTTCTTCGGGTTACATGCTGCATAAAATATTTTGAAATTTAAAAAAAAATGCGTAAGACGGTTGATCGTGCAGGCCAACCCTATAACTCTCCGCTGTGATATTTATCGATGCGTCTTTAAGATCCTTGACTTATAAAGATTGTCCATGAGTTTTTGAGCTCGAAAATTTGAAAGCCGGTTGAGTTTGGAGGCCATCCCTAATATTTGTCACTACTTTTACGCTCAAAGTTTTAAAAGATAAAAAAGTAGTATATTATTGTGATCATCATACTCAAAATATCGATTTTATTGCTTTTTCAAGCTTTCCTAGCGCAAAAATGTAGTTCTAATACGTTTTGAGATATTTGATTTCAAAAATCTATGTACGTTTAAAAATAATCACTTTTTACTATTACAACTACGATAGAACGCATTGTCCGATTTATACAATTCACTCGTGGTCAGGATTCCAATCCGGGTCTTTAGGTTTGAAAGTGCCGCTCTTAATCACTAAGCCACAACTGCTATAATTTTTGCATTATACCTTATAATGCTTAAGAAACGTACTATATCTGTAGGATGCGATGTGAAAGGTAATAAGGTAGTTGTCATGATTTTCTACACCAGTATATGAAATCGATCGGATTATTCAGATTATTTATTTGTTTTTTTTTTTTTGCTCGCCAGTAATTAACTATCACTTAAAACTACTGCAATCCATTATGTCGTACCTACAAGTATTTTATTATTAAATTGTGTATAAACAAAATCAAATTGTTGTTATCTCCGTTTGAAAATAAGTCATGGCGATCCTACAAAGGGCGTAAATAGTTTATAAGCGGCTGCACGGGGTGTGAAGAGCGAGGGGCGAGGAACAAAACGCCGACACCACTTAATTAGGGGCCCGTAAAGATCCAGTTTTCAATACTTAATAGCTGTGACGAAGAGCACCAAAGTCGCATCGTATCTTAACGCGATGATTTTATGTCTTTTACAATATGTAAATGAACAACACCGCGCCAATTTTTCCTGTTACAAAACGTATCTCCTAATCAGTTGTTTTTAGAGTCGGTTCCTGATATAGATAAACAGGCAGAGTGGTATATCTTTTAAAAAGAAAAAGATCTTTTTTGACTCGGTATTTAATGTTTCATAGTCATGTTTATATATTAATATTTTGTCTTGCTTTAACTGAAACGGATTCTAAAAACAATTAATTACTTGTTTAAATCTCTTTTGAAATTATTTAAATTGGTTTATGATGGCATTTTTTTTAGGAATAATTTACTTTGCCCATTGCAATAGAACAGTTTAATTGGATTCCGAATAAATTGTAAATATTTTGACAATAAGACGTTAACGTCTAACGTGTTATGGTCAACATATTATGTTAATGGTTACGATATAATATAAAATATATAAAAAAATATAAAGTGGCTAAGCCACTGGTAATAAAAATAACAATAAATATAACCAAGAAAATAAACAACGTTTTTTAATTATTAATGAACCGATCTCAATAATCCTTTCCACTTTGTGTGTCGTTGCTGCTACTCTCCTTGCCGCAAACTTCCTTGCGACTGCACTGTCTTCCTTCAATATAAATTCAACGTGGCACAAAAAGTGCACACGCATTTCGTTTACGAAAAATTTTGAGACGCAACGTTAATGATGAACTTAGTTAATGCAAGTGAATATTTGGGTATGGTCGTGTGTGCACGTTGTGGATATAATGCTGGTGATATATAAAATGAATTTTGTACCTAAGTTGAATTTTTGTTGTGATTTAACTTTATAGGTCATTGACACTCATACGATTTAGTTAAGTATTATTGCTAAAGCGCGCGCACACTCAGCAGGTGAGATTGATGATACAAGATTTTTTGGTTTATTTTTCATACTAAACTATTTATGTTTTATTTGGTCAATCGGACCATTTTTTCTATAAATAATAATAGAGGTTTGATAGGAATGCTATGTTCTATTACGGAAACAAGCGACACGGTGCTGTTCATTTACATATTGTATTGCTAAACTAGTTAGGTAATTTAACTTATGAAATATAATAGAGATTTTTGTATGTCCAAAGAAGACAAGCTAATGAAGGTTTTGTATTTGCCAAAATGACTGCAAATAACGATTTCAATGCCAAATTTTAATTTTTTATCGCAGAAGTAGCACATATTGCTAAATAGGTACATATTCAAAATATTTCCTAAAATTATTACTTGTGCATATAGAACCATAAACCAAAATGAACTTATTGAAATCATATTTGAGTTCATGGTCTATACTTTTTGGAAATGAGAAACAAAAACAACCAATCAAATGCGCGTCAGGTCCTTGTGAATAGGATTCTGTACTATAAGCCATCGCAATGCCTAATACGTTTTTATAGGTTCCCGAAACCGCTTCCTTGTACAGCTGCGGTGAGTAAATTGCCACAGTGACCACTAGTGATGACATGTATGAACAACATTTTGTACGCATTTTCTATTCGCGAATATTTTAATTTTCTGTGGAAATTTTACATTTAAAGTTTTTATTTAAATTTTACTGTAAGTTCCGGCTCTCTGATTCCAGTGTCTTGTCACTAATTGCACAGAAACGAATTAGTGAGAGGTGCAAAATATCATGCGTGTAATCCAGAAAATATTCTATTCGAGTACTAAATTTCATCTATATCCATCTAGGCGTGTATAGATGATTCAGTACACAAAGTATCACATTTGTAATATTTAAATAATAAGATATAATACTGAAAAAGAAGCAGTGCACAAACTCTATAATTTGTTTTAATTTACTATGACTTTGTTATTATTATAGCATTATTATTGATCGTATAGTTGCAATCGGATTGTTGACACTATCTTCTACATTCGCTCTACTTCACTCCCACCATTTCCTACCCCGTGCCGCACCTCCCTCTCTGCCCTCAGCAGCCACTCTAACGCCGCTCCTTCTCTAAACAAAGCAAACAATAAGTATGGCCGACAAAATAAAATTAATTACTTTTAAATTTTCTAGTGATGAGGAGTCACATAGATAAACAGTAAACAGAAATAAACAGTAATCTACATTTTGTGTAATAACGAATTCTATAAATTTTCTTATTTTATTTATCATAATTGGATAACGAATTATAAGTAGACATGCAGACATACAGACAGAATTATAAATAAACAGTTTATAAATATTATTAAACTTATATATTATTGAATTTTGAAAAATCATACTAACGAACAGCAATGCAAACAAACAAGAAGTAAGTTATGTTCTTCCGCAGAATTCAAACTATCTCCAAACCGAATTTCATCTAAATCGGTTCAGCGGTTTAAACTTAAAAAAGTAACAGATAGACAAACAGATTTACTTTCCAATTTAAAATCGTTTAGTTTATTTTAAGCTGCGCCTTTCATAATATATATAAAATATGTACATATCTCTTAATGTGTCCTTTAATTAAAATTGATACGCCACGTGATGCAATTGATTACAATTGTTTCTTATTTTTGCCTCAAAATTAATCCCATTATCAGAATACGATTATTTTTGCAATACATTGATGACTGGGTTGCTTAAATCTTACACATGTGCTAATAAAATTTCAAATTTCTTGGTAGAATAGAAGCGGACAAAATAAACTCTAACAAACGACACAAGAGTACTCCTATAGGGTTTTTTTTTTGTTTTCGGGAACCCTACAAAAACTGTTAAACCACTATTATAAGTTTTGTTAATGTTATTCCTGTCTCTCATGTAATATTTTCTTATATTATTTCAGTACACGGGCATGACATGTTTACGCTTTCATTATACGTATACGAATAAAGTTCGTGACTTTCGAATAATAACTCAATCGTATCGAAATGCTTAAGGATTTGTACTTTAATATTTCCTTCACGCGATCACATCTACTTTTCGTATAAGAAACAATGAGCTACCTACCGATTTGAAACATTATTCAAAGCATATTCCCCGCAAACACACTTAGCGCGTTCGAGCCGGCGGAGGCTGCGGGAGGGCGAGGAGCAAAATAAAAATACCAAAAGGAGATTTTTCCCTTTCAAGAGTTTAAACAAATTTCCAGAGCGCGGTCTCCCGTTACAAAGCGCGAGCGCCGATATAAAAACGGCCAAATAAAAAGCGGGCAATATCCGAGCGGTGTCAAATCGACATAAAAGACCTACTTTAAATTCAGTTCCGCTCCGAGGGACTGCAAGGATTGCCGCGGACGCCCCCCGCGGCCGTGTCCTGTTTCGTTTTGGGGTTCCTTAGCGTCGATTATAAACTCTTCTGACTTTTTATGTTATCCGAACACTACAAGAGGCTTATATACGGCTCATTACGGCTAAATGCGACTTCCGTCAAATTACTCATTTATTATTATTGTTTTTATAATTCAAAAACCAGAAAATATGTCTTTTCCTAGATGTATTTTTTTTAATTCTCAAGTTTCGTCATTAATAATTCGATAAATAGTGGTACAATGTTTGTATACAAAAGTCGTGCTAACTATATTGGAATAAAAACGACTCCTAGCAGTAATTATGAATTTTCTCGGATTTTAGAAATTTAAAATGCTACTATAGCTAAATATTTCATTTTCCGATTTCTACAGTTTTTTATAAAATTTTCCACATAGAAAATGATGATAACAATTTGAGAATGATTGCGGCATTTGCGTGTTATAATCTTTTGTAACGTCATATTATAACATCACATGAAAAACCGGTATTTTTTATATATAATAAGAAAATTTTACAACTAAAAACAAAAATTTGTCACTACTAGCTCATAGAGTCATAAACTGAATTGACGAAAAAAATTGGTACGACCACAGCACTCATCGGACCGATACCGGAGAAGAAAACCTATGGAGCTGTGACCATGAAGCGGACATTGCAGTGTAGGACGCAGCCTTTAGGTAAAACGACCCCAAATAAAGGTCACGGGCCACTGCCGGTTACAGGCAACCTAAAACTGTCACACGTAGAATACTAGGCAATAGCTATACTCGCCAGCTTCAGAAGGCTGAGATGGATGTTTGAGTGGGATCATCAAGAAAACAGTGAGATCCAGTATGAATTCCTCGTTTTAAGAATGTGCGACAACGTAACAAAATAATAAATCAGTTCGTGCTTGTTTGTAGACGACGATTTATATCTGTAAATTTGTTATTAGCTGTAGCACAATTATATACAGACCGTATACAGTGCTTACAGAAAATTAACCATCATTAGTTAATCGGAGGAGCTGAGTAGACGTCCTTCGAGACAACATACGTTGTCACATAAATCACAATTGATCAAACAAAAATCGGTTAGTTATTAGTATATTTTTAATACACTAAACTCATAGCATCAATATTGCTCGTCCTGATTATTAAAATATTTTACTCAGTAACTTTGAGTACAGCAATGCAAAAAAAATCAATAAATAAAAGCAACATTTTAAATATTTTTTTGATTTCAAATAAATAATTCATGACATCACCAAATTAAATATCATAATTTTCAAAGATGTGCGGTCAAAACGAGCGTTTTGACGATTAATGCAGTAGTGTTTTTTTTTTCTTCATTTTTTATGTTTTAATTTTCGTTTATAATTTAATTTTTGTTTATGATATAAGCACTTATAAATTTGCCCTCAACTAAGATTATTTTTATAAATATAAACTTCACTACGTACTTTTTAAATTATTATGAGTTACTTACATTAGCAAAAATATATTTTATCAAATGTTTTACTTACTGGATCAGTTTCTAAAACAGGTAGACAATGTTTTACTCTTTGCTTAGATTTTTTAATGTATATCAGTAATAAATGAAATCTCTCTTAACACCATAAGAAGATCTAAAATATATTCACGTTAATACCAAAATATCAACTTAATAAATTTATTTTTCATAGCTTCATTTTGTATTGTACTTATTAACTATATCAAGTTATTGATATAAGATATTCGTTCCTACATTATAATCTCCTGATTTTACTGTATTTTATCCCTTACTTGAATTCGAATTTCGAGAGTGTATCCAATAGTGTAGCACTGGTATTCAAAGAAATGAATTAAAAAAAAAAGTTAAAAACTAAATAACTTTTGAGTCTATAATAAAAAATGTCGTGTAGGGTTCGTTCTTCAAGCAAATATTTTACTTTTAAATCGGAAAGAAATTGATAAATAAAAATATTAAAAATTGCATAAAGAGACAATTGCATTTGAATCGTAACAATGATTAAATACCATGATATGGTGGATAGGCGTAATGCTTTTTCAATTAATTTCACAGAAAGATTTTAATAGAGATACCAGCATTTAATAATACATTATTGCAAGTTTGTTCAAGAGCGTAGTTTAGACAAAATAACAAAAAAGAGTATAGGGTTAAAGAATAGGGTTCTAATCTAATCTATTGCGTTTTAGTCAGAGCAAAATGGAAAATACACCTCTGTTTTCTTAGTCCTTATTTTTTTCCCTTCAATCCTCAAACCTTGATCGTAATCTATCGTAGAAATATATACAATTGAAAATATTATTTAGTTTACAAAGTACGTAAATAAAAATAAAATAGACATATTTCAACAAAATAAAAAGAAATCTAATAAAATACCTTATATCTGGCTTTTCTAATGCGTTTGAAAAATTTTCATATTTATTAATATCTTTTCTTTTAATTTAGATATATACCCTATTTCATCAAAACAAATTAAGTCAAAAGCAATATCAAACGCAATATACCTACCACTTCGAGATACGAACAAAATATCAACATAAGCCCACGATCGCAACTTAGCGAATTTACAAGCGTAAATCTTTCGATATCGAGCGCTCGTAACGGTTAAGCCGAAATTGAAGCCGAACGCAAACATTTAACAAAGTGGTTGAGACCCGCCGCTCTGTTACTTGTATCTGTATTACCGTGAAGCCTGGACCACGTAGCATGAGCGTCGATGGGAGCGGGGCGACTGCATTTACTTGCCTATTACGACTTAGGTATTAATATATTATGGTTTGCTACCGATCAGGATAAAAATTCGAGAATTGAGCAGCTTAGCTTTAACATCAAATTTGAAATTTAATATCCATAATATGAAGTATATAATTTATTAATATAGACCCAGTTGCAAACTTAGGTTAGCAAAAGATAGATGAGGGATAGAAAAATCAGCAACAGAAATAGGCGGTGTATGACAAAATTCCTAAAAAGTTAAGTGTAAGAGAGAATCTACGGTGTAATGCAGCTTAATATCCTAATAGTTTATAATATATTTACACTTTATAGTATTTATTTCCTTTTTTATCTCTCTTTCTGACTACAGTTCGCACCTAAACCGGTCGGCTACACAATTACTCCATTGAGTTGCAAAAAAAATTATTCTTTTTCTCATTCGACCACATCCTATTCGGCGTATGGTCATCTCATTCTTTTCTAATCGGGAATTTGGCGGAATTAAAAATATTTATCTTCAAAAAATAGCTATTAAGTTGGTAAGTAGTCGTTCAACGTAATCTAATAGATAAATGGAGTACTTTGAACCGTGAATGGAGTCTGATAAATTAATTAGACTTTGATATGTATGCACTGAAATCACAATGCTATTGTTGACGTATATCTAAAAAAAACGCATAAAAATATTCTTGATTGTAATCCGTCTAGTTTAAATTGTTATCGGTAATATAAAAACGTCCAGTCTATGTAGCATGGCCAAGTCCTACAGACTGATCCTCGCAAACTGGCGGGGGTACATGCATATTCATTAGAGCTATTGAATTGAAAGAGGCGGATCGGGGATTTGTAGATTCAGCAAAAATAAGGGTTGATGCGTTAGAGGATAGGTACAGATCATTTACGTATTGTTACAAAGCGAATCTGTACCTATCAGTATGGATGTATATGTGAATTGCAATAAAAAATAAAAACATATCGAACTCCTCACTAAAATACATGTATAACTGGATTAATCAAAAATGTATCTCGAATTATAAAAATAATTAGTAATTTAAAACATTAATATTTCGAGTGTTTGAGTAGTTATGTATAAAATAAGGTCATTACATTCTTATTCGAATAATAAACCCTTAAATATAGTAATAAAAATATTAGTATAATGTAAAACAGTTAGACAACTATAGCGCAATTAATATCTTCTATGGATTGTATAAATCTGTAAATTTAAGAACTGAAGAAGAAGAAGAAACTGGAATCGCAGAATATCATTACAAAACAACTGTTAATACGTATGCGTGCGTGAGCGTGCGCGAGCGCGTGCGCGAGCGCGTGCGCGCGCGTGTATGTACGTCTACTTATGAATATGTGAAAGCTTGAATACCTTATAAACGAATGGAGAAATTTCAATTTATTGCGGTATTTAACAAGGCTTGACTGAACTTCAATTTCCTAAAAAACTTACAGTAATCGATTAGGTAGATTTCAAAAAATTAAATATTATATTCTTAAAAAGTTCTTTCAAATAATTTATAAATTATCGATTCCATAATACTATCCGCTCTATTTCTAATAATACTGTTTTGTGATGTAGTTTCTCGAAAGATACCGTGAATAACTGATTTTTAAAGACTGTTTTTTGTAACAGTTTTTAGATGAATTTTTTAAATAAAATTTATTTTTACTCTCTAAAAGCGAACTTTGCGAATATAGTTGAAGTATATCAAATTGATCAACAAATATTATTTTCGATAGTTATTAAAAAAAACAGTTCTTATAAAACGACTATCAGATTTCTGGACTAATCGACTTTTAAAGTATAAATACTTTTGTACTCAAAAAACTGTGTCGAATACCGTAGCGTGTTTCTAATCAGTTATCTTGTAAGCAATGATTTTTTTATGTTTTTCAAACTCTAGAACATTATTGCCTAAAACAATGCGATGATGTTTGAGGGTGATCTGCTAGAACAACCGATGTCCAGACTTGTTTTATCTTCTTAAGTTATCATTATGAAATTACTTAGTGAATTAAGCATTGCCTTCGAAGTAAAAGATACCAGGTTGGAATACTAACAAACGTGCGAATTGCTCTCTGCTATCGGTAATAGCAGTCACTAATAGTCGTCGATGCACCTCCTTGACGACGGTCAACGAGGTGCATCGATAGTCGCAAACAGTCAGCCTGCGCTAGCCCAGGGGCGTAATATCCGTGTCCCTCATTCTCGAATAAAAGATTGTGCGTGAATATACTTCGACAATGGGATGAGAAGCAAACCTCACATGCGCATCATTTGCCAGTTATAATTCGAGTAACGTCACGTCTGCCCGAGCGCGTCTAGTCACTCGTTGTGTTTGAAATCGTAAACTATGCCCTGTAGAATGGCTTCGTGGTTTTAGACGGAAAATCAGTCGGGTGTAGCAAATCCGGCCGGGAGGGCGAGGGCGCAGAGCTGTGTTATCGCGCGTTTCCACGTCGGCGCCCGCCGCCGCTCGCTGTGGGCGGCTGAAAAGAAGAAATGAAGGATGCTAATGATAATATGTAAACATGTCATGATGAAGCTGTAATCGTCTGGGATCATGGTCAGTGTTACAACGGCCGCTCTCCCTAAGAGAGGTCGTTATGTAATAATAATAATGTTACATAACGACATATTTTATTGTAAAAAGATATTTTACTACTGATATAAAGAACATAATACTTCGCTAATGTGAAATTCGCACATTTATCATTATATTCTACTGGCATTCAAGAAAATAGAAAGTTGATTGGGTGAATTTAGTACACGATATTGATAAACATTAAAAAAATCGAAAACCCGCTTAAATAAAAGTAAAATAAAAAGATGAAAATAAGTTCATATAAAAATTATCTAATAATCAGTTTGATAAACATTTGCAGTCGCAGGCATGTATGTAGCAAACGCCGCGACAAGTGACTTAACTAAAAGTAAGTTTTTACTTGCTTTATGAATCTGATACCCCCGACTGTAAATATTTATCATATTTCATTGGATGATTTTTTACATCGCTTCGTTTCCATGCCTTTAATTCATTTTTTCGCAGTCGGGTTTATTTACATGTTTTTAATTATTTTCAACCCTTGTCTGGTAGCCCGATATTAAAATAAAGACTTGAATCAAATATTAAATTATTCTGTGAAAAAACAGCACTTCGTATTAGTTATTTTTCTGAAGCAAATGAAGTCAAGATACACATTAGCGAGACGTTTTTATACAAAAATACCTTAGCATTCGACGAGTCGGGTCAGGCTTTATTACACTGATCGATCATAACCTATAAATGTCTAATTATTTAGTTCTCCCGCAAAAAAAAAATAATACTTAAATTCACTTCACGGAATTTAAAAGTCGTAGATATAAAAAAATTAAGTCCCAGTTGCATTCTTAAATCGTTGCTGGCTTGTTTATAAACAACATTTAAATTTTAATATTTTCACCAGAGCGGACAATACCGACCAAATCATGTATCCACCCTTTTACTCGTTCGATGTGTTAGCGAAACGCTGTACAATTTAGCGTAGGTATGACCACTTTCAAAGGATTAGTATAAGAGACTAAATATCTATGAAGTGCCCTTTGATGTCGCCACAGCGACTTAGTTCCGCTTCCCGGGCAACGCGACGCTCGCCGGTGGCTGCGCGTAACGTCCATTATAATAAGCTACGGCCAAATAGGGCACTGACATACCGAATTCATAGAAAACTCGTCGCGTGGCTTGCGGTATATCATAGTAGTATTTGTTATTTATAATAACAGTTTCTTATTCACGGTGTATTTTTGTACAAGAGAATGCGAATTATCTATCGTCTCTCCCTAATTTAGTCAACAACATTAGACAAATAAAAGGCACTTAGAATTAACTATCTAATGAGATCGTACAAACTATATCCGTTTAGGATATAAAAAAAGTAATAACTTTTTACCCACGCATTATATTTATTGTTTGTTGTTACCATCAATACCTATTCATAATATTGTTGTATTCGATCTAAACAGTAACAACCCGCCTCCTGTAAAAATGTAGTAAATAGTATATAATCGTTTGTAATCGTTAAAAAATTTATACTAACGTTGAGTCTGCACACCATATTTTTCAGGCCTGGAAAGATTCACGGAATGAGATTGGAGTATTATGCGATCTTTTTCAGTCTTTCAATTGTATTAATCATGAAACTACGTTATTATGGAGTGACAGACGGGACACTCAGTTTTCTAAAATTGTATTTGAGCTCAGAGTGTCGATGTCAATGGCCGAAGAAATTTATTCAAAATTTATTTCTGTAGTTCGCATGGAGGTATCACAGGGATCAATTCTTTAGGATTGTTCTTAAGATACACTTTGCAGATAGCACCAAGGGCGGATCCAGCCTTCGACTTAGGGGAAGATTACACATACGAGGTTCGATCAAGACTGGCTGTAATTCGATTACAATAATAAGACAAAGACCCAGCCTAGGGAGGTCATGACACCCATGATTCCGCCTCGATCCTTCACTGGACGTTACATCTTTTTTATTTAAAGTTAAACTCGTTTATGACGATAAGAACATTGCTATATCTAAAGTAGAGAAATAGTATATTACAGACAGGCTTCTTCTTAAATGAAAACAAAATGTTGAAAATCGTATCTTCCAAATGTAAGACACGGATCCAAAAGTATTATAGTACCAAACGATGAAAAGAAGTTTGTTAGTATTACTGTATTCTTGTGCATTAATCTAAATAATGAGCTTCAGTAAAGCCGTTATATCAGTTAATGAAACAGCTTACATTTATTACCTACGCAGTTAAAAAGATTCTACATCTATCATACATACACGTAGCTCAATCGGTTTATTTTAGCTATATACGTAGCCTAATGTCGTAGTTTTTCTGTGTTTGGGACTTATAGCGAATATTCATAGAATAGTTGTAGAATTGTGCAAAACGGGCTGACTTATAAGCTGGAACCTCGTATGAGTAAAGTACATTCGTGGTTAAAGAAAATTTAGGGAACTTTTAATCTTAAATCTCACGTCTCAAATTGAATATGAAAATTTATTGTATGGAAGAGAAAATTTAGAAATGCTTAAGAGATATAGTGATTGACTTAAACTTATCATTAGAAATAAAAATGA
Organism: Eumeta japonica; assembly: GCA_005406025.1. NCBI lineage: Eukaryota > Metazoa > Arthropoda > Insecta > Lepidoptera > Psychidae > Eumeta > Eumeta japonica. The sequence goes on from BGZK01001809.1 coordinate 86,729, forward strand.
ACTGTATTTACATGTTGCCAACTAAGCAGTCTGGAATTCATTTAAGAGGCTCCGTGTACGCATAAGATCCATGTGGTCCCTGATCTTTGATGCCTTAACACCTTTCTTTTTAAAATCATTCTCTTATTTAGAAATGTACCGAGCCTACGTTTTTAATAATTATTATTTCGAATTAGTTATTAAAGAATAAGTAAAATATAGAAAGAAACAAAAATGTTCTTTTATTTATTTGTAATTTAGCAAAAGCTTGGAAGGTGCAATTTTCTGAATTTAACTTCTTATATCTTTCATCAGACATTTTTTTCTATTATAATCTCTTGTAAGAAGTTAACAAATTTTATCAAAATTCCTAAAATGTACAATATTTATAGGATCCTAATACAAATTCTATGCGAAAAATGAACTTGTTTACGTTTCGGCCGCACGGAGCGGCGAAGCGCAAAAATGGAACGAAAATGACCGACCGACGAAAATTATAAACATCAATAATATTTGTGAACTTTCAATTTCTTTTGTTGTGTGAAAAGGGGTAAATGGGTCAATTTTGAAATTTATCGGGCTACGTCAATAGAGTTCAGTATAAATGAAACTAAGTTTAAGCACACGTTTTATGTTGTAAAATAGGTAGACCTGCTTATGGGGACGAATTTTATGAGGTAAAATGCAGTTATATTAGATTAAATGAGAATATACTTACAATAAAAAGTATTGTGTGCATATATTTTTTATGACAATAGTCATAAAAAAAAACCATATTATACCTTACTATACATATACCAAACCTTAATAAAGAGCGCATAGTGCAGAACTAACTCATCGTTGTAACGCCATATTTAGCCACAGCTTTAAGCCACCCCAAACGGCCACGGTCCACGGCGCGGCGATCCGTCACGGCGCGTTCTAACCATTAATTTCTATACAGAAATACACCGGCTTCTTTTTACACCACTTTCGATAACATCAAAAAGGCATTAGAAAGATTTTTCATGTGGTCAAAGTGAGAAAGGGCCGTAAAGGTGATGAAATACAATTCCTAAAAATTTCGTAGAGCTACGTAAGTCAGATAGTGGGATCGAAAAATTCCTTCCCTAATGTAATTTCTGTAGGTATACTAACTTTTACCACACAAAGTAAAGCGTTAAGTACGTTAAGTATTTATGTACAACCCTACAATGCATTTTTTTTTAAATCGTGTGAACAAAATACATGTGGTTCTATATAGTGTCTAGACATAATAAATGATAATAATAACAATTAAAATTCATTGATTTGGTAGATATTTATTTTTACAATTCTGTTCCATATGTGGTACAGTATGCGATTTCACTACTATTTGGCTTTTAATTAGGAACAATGAACATATTCATATCTTTAGTTTCACATTAACAATGACTCTATGTACGAATGAAATTTATTAAAACAATTGTTGTCTTTGTTCAAACACAACTCAACACGACACTTTTCACGAGATATATATGTTTTCCTTTACACTGAGGATCAAATTGATCAAGTCTTACATCTCGAGGGGGGAGGATTGCTGCATTACTTTTTTTCTTCTTCTCAATCATACCATCTGTTGCAAAGGTGGCCTTCCTCTTTTCTTTGTGACGATGGACCACACTTACAAAGACTTAGCGATTTCCAATTTAAAATCTTTTAATTTAATCGGAGTTGGCTCATTCTTCTGTTCTCCTACCCCCTTGTGCAGTAGCCAGCAATTTACGGCAACAATGTCTAGAAAATGGTAAAACGAACGCAGATGCCATTATTTAGTACGCATTTTTATTTTATACTTCCCAAGAAATGAGTCCAATAAATCCACTCCTCTCCCATATGTTGATTGTAGATGTCTACTATTTTAGGACAATCCACTTCAATGTATTTTTTTTTTGTTTCTTGAAATACCATCTAATCTTGCTAATGGGCTATTGCCCTACAAAAGATGAGGATAAAACTACAGGCTTGTTATCATACCTCATTACAGTGCCAACTTCCGAACCATCTACATCAGCTACCCATTCTTCTGAATAGCCTCGTTCAGTTTTAGTGTCTTTCAAGTCTTTCAGGGATGGGATTTTTAAATCTTTACCTAGTTGGTTTTTGTTGACCGTTCCGAGTGACAGGATATAATGTTTGGAAAGGTAAGAAATATGTTCAGCTGAAATGTAGTAATTGTCAAAAATAATTTATACTCTTGGTATCTCGGAATAGTACGTGCTAGGCGAACTACAGGGGATGGTCAGCATGTAAAGACTTTTTTCCAAATCAAATTTCTTTTCTTACTTTTATTAACAGTAACATTATTCGAAATTCGATTTCTTCTGTCTGCCATAGTGAAAGAATTTCTACTTTGGCGTGATGACGTACTTGGCCCTGAAATGCTGGCTTTTGGATTTGTTGATTCTTCATTTACATCTTCAGCTAGGATAGTACCACAATTAGTAGAAGATAATGGAGCAAACCTGATAGGCGCAATATCATTTTCAGAGTCACTTTTTTCATTCATTTGGTGCAAGTTTTCTCTGATTCTTGCCATATCATCGTCACTTTCCGCACCCGAAAAGTCTTGATCGTCTTCACTCTCTGATGGTATATTTAAATACTGCTCAATCAACTCGTTAGACAATACCTTCTACACCATAATCTGTAATAAAATGCAACCGAAACAAAATGTTAGATGTCACCTAATGCATGGTGTACCATATCTGGAACGGTTAAATAAGTTGATATTTTAGAACATAAAACAGTAATATTCCAAAAAAATAACTTACCTTCTTTTAATATACAGTATTCCCAATGTAAATATACTTTTTTCCGCTTCCAAATATTCAAAAAACTAAATTTTTAAGAATTTTCTATTTACGTTAACCATGAGTTCTCGTTGATCTTTCAAATTTCGTACGAATCACAATATCAACCGATAGATAACACCATCTAGTGACACTTGCCATTATTAAGTTGTTGCTGTGTGTAAAGATTCTTTCGTCGGCCGGTAAATGACGCTAGGTATCTTTAAACGAACAGTAGACTTAATTATTTTGGTTGTACCAGATATGGTACCGTATGCAATATATGTGTTCCTTATTGTCAAACGATAATCGGTCGATTAGTCATATAACGAGCATTCGATCACGGCAATGTAAACATAATATAAAAAATTCTTTTATCCTATTCTCACCTGATCCTAAGCCTAAACGCGGCTTTGTATTTGTTCTTGTTCACCATCTTAATACTTAGAGGGTTGATACATTAAACACTTAGTAAGAGATTATAAAGCGGGTTTACCGCTCCACCATAGCCATTCCTAGCGTTTCTGACGAAACTCCATCGTATTCGACAGCTTTAGCAACTTTCACACGTTTTATCACTTTCATGATTTCTTCCATGCCGATTAAATTTTCACTTTTGTCACCATTCATACATAGAGTTTCACTAACAATTCTGTAACTGTATTTGTACACGAAAACATTTTCGAAATGGTTTTTCCAATGCTATCACAGTCCTCACATTCAGATAACATCCATTATCGTCTCTTGTCATGTTTATAAATAATTTCTCGGATTTATTCCGACCATTTTCATCTTAATTGAATTTTTGGTTTGCCCAGAAATTATCAGAGAATATCCTGTCATTCCATTCTTTGGTTTTATTCTTTACTATTGACACCTTATTTAGCTTTTATTTTCGGGGGCTATATAAGCGCTCACGGACTTTTAAACTAATGTGAATATTTAGGATATCGTGACGTTTTGGAATGAGAGGGATAGATTAGAAGGACATTGTCAACCCAGAAAGGAGTATTGAATGGTACAAACAATAGCTACAAGCGTGCAGATAAGGGTGCCCGTGTGCTCTTGTACTAAACTGTACAGATGTTGTTCAAAAAATAAGATATATTAAAACTAACCCATCATTGTTGCGGTTATAAAAAGTAAAACTGATTTTACAGTCTCAACGTCATGGTGGAAGGCATTTAAATTCAAACTGACTCCCCTAATGTCGCAAAGAATCATATACGTCATGGGAAGGGATGCTGTTGTCGATTTGCCGCGTTTGCCCTAGAAAACGCGTTCGGGAAGGGATTCTCCTGAGAAACCCGTACCATTCTGCGGTAGTCTATTTTGAAAAGCCGCTGCCATCTCCTACAGAAGGGGGAACGATCAATCGGCACTCATGGTCACTGATTAAAACGTAACATTGAAAGATACTACTACATTCTTACCGAATACACAGATGGAATCTATATTCGGTGACAGTGTGGTATCCCACCTTTCCAGCCTGCACATTTGCGTGCTGCAGTCGTAGTAGATGCAACATGGCTTTACCACATCAAAATTGAATGTTTGAAATTTTAATATTATCAGTATTACATACGAAGAGATGTATTAAAATTTCGTCCTGCGAATAGTTTGCTGTTAATTTTCTCCTGTTTCTATAATATTAGATGCGTTTTCTTCCAAAACGCTAAAATATCTTGGATAAACTAAAGTCTAAAAAGTACATTTTCATTTTAATATGGAATATCATGGATGTTACTCAAAATTTTATATATTTTTTTCTTTTTCATCATTTAAAACAATCGCTCTTAATTAACCTTACTTACCTTATGGTCAATAACCATAAGCATAATAGCAAAAGGATAACCTAAAACAACGTGTGTTCCATCTTAATTTTCTTCTCCTACGAAAATATTTTGGAAAATCTAATCTTACTTCTTTAAGAGTTTAATTTTATACCTATGTGTGAAATCAATTTTAGATTACTAACTACTTTATTTTGAGTTAATTTGGATTAATATCTAGTGTCAATTTTTTTTAGATAAATCATTTCATCTAAGAGACAGACCTTTTTTTAAAATCATTCGATTTATATATACATTTTCCTACAAGATAACGTTAAAAATAAAATCACGAGGATAGTTTTTACGTACATATTTTTTTTGCTGAAGCATGTAGGTTTTTCCATTATTGGATTGCCGTCGCAGAGTTTCAATATTTTTTTTTCAATGAATGTTTAACTACTTGTCATTAGATGCGTTGGGCAATTTGTACTAAGGGGTATTTAGTTGACACTAGAAGTGATACTTACTACCTTGACCCTTTACTAACTAACAACTAATGAATCAATTCAAGTAAATTTGTTTGTACGACAGTTAGTCTGATTTAGTCGTACTCGCTTCCGTTAAAGGATGACTTATACTATTTTTCTTTTCATAAAATATTATACATTCTGAAATTCCGCTATCTAGCTTTGGTTTTAATTTTAATTTGAGAACTAATCTATATAAGCTATATAAACTATGAGTTCCAAGTTTGGTGTAAAACCTGCGCGAACATAGAACAAGCCTTTATCAAAAGCAGGCGACACAACATTTTGCAAAAGTAACTTCTGATCACGTTGTAATCAGAAGCAAACCCTTTTCAATAGAAATTTTAAAATAGGAATTTTCCGCTATTTTAGACACCTCGTTTTCGACATCCAAAGTAAAACTAATCAGTGCGATTTTGCTACATGTTATCATGAATTATTTAAATAAAAATAGATAAGAATCGATAAATAGTTTTATTTATTTCACTTTCCAACCAAATTTAATTAGATAGACTAAAAATTAAAATTAGAGCTAATGTGGAAATTTTGACATCAAACTTTCTTTAATTTTGTTTTGTGGAATCAATGAAATACATTTTTTTTCAAGTTCAGTTTCGATTTCAAATGTTTGAAACAATATTCTATCCGAAAGTGATAAACAGTATCTTACTAGATATCATTGGAAGCGTTTCATTGATTAAGATCTGAAATCATTAGGAAAATAAAATTTCAAGAGGTTTTGAAATTTACCATTTACTTACTGTTTGAAAATGTACCTGTAATGTCATTTTTCAATCATTGTCATCAGTCGTTTTGAAAATTATTGTATTAAGAACTACTTAATTTATTTTTCCTTTATTATGGCAACAAACAGTCATTTACATTTCTTACTTATTAAAAATTTGATGCAATTAAATAAATATATGGTGCCGAAAAATAATTAAGCAATTATAACATTTAAATTTCAAAATGAAGACAAAAATTTATACGCAAAAATCATAAAAATGAAAGCAAAGTAATCAGCTAAAACAAAAAATAAAAGTACAGTAAACGGCTAAAACCAAAGGTTACACCAAAGTCAATAAACACTTGTTTCAAGGCGATAAATTTAGACAACTTACTCAATACTAATTGATTAAAATTATTTAATGTATCATTAAATAAGTTTACTTCTGAAAATCAGTGTTATTATTTTCAGGAAGGCTATATAAATATCGAGTGCGAACATATTTTTTAGAGCATTTTAACTTAAAGATTTCGATCTTTATGTTTCTACTCGAGGGTCGGTTGAGCAGACGTGAGCGAGAAATAAAGGGTATTATTTTAGCCAGCATGAGAAAGCAGTCTAATTTGTTCTTTAGAATTTTGTAGTAAGGACATAGCAAATAAAGTTCGGCGTCTTTTTACAGTTATCGTGTTATCTGAACGAACATTATCTTCGTAGTCCATTTGTGTCTCTATTAAATAATATCTATAATTTAATAAACTTTTTATGGACTCTCTCTATACGTTTTATATGACAACAGTAATTAGGGCTCTAGACACTACTACAAAAGTCTAACATAGATCTTACTTCAGAAATATATAGAAATTTTAGAGTTACTTCTTTTCTAAATATTTTCTTCTTATTCTGTTTATTAACATCAGATTGTTAAACGACCTTCGTATCTATGAATCTATATGATGATTGAAAGAAACTTTTTCGTCCATCAATCGCAAATTCTGTCGGGTCGTCATCTAGAATGGTTCCAAGAACTACTGTAGAATCAATGAACTTTAATTCTTTTCTATTTCTTATTCGTACTGAATCAGATTCTGAACCACAACGTACATTTGGAAGTGAGAATTTTATACATTTTGTTTTCATTTCATCAAAACGTCGGTTGTTTGCGGAAAACCATTTTTCTACCTTAGAGATAGCATTGTTCACATCATCATAAGCGAGCTATTGTCTTTGTATTTGTGAGTTCGGTTGGCGTGTTCGTTTAGTAAAATAAAATACAAATAAAATAATTGACTCCAATCTCGGTTTAATTTGTTACACATTTATATCACGTAATTAAATACCGAGTACTGGTGACCCTAGTTGGTCGGCGACTTTCAACGAGGGGCTGCCTGAGAGGGACTCTGAACTAGACTCGACGCGACTCGACTGACGTAGTAGTGGGCGATATAAATCGATATTTAAAAAATATCGATATATGTACGAGATATATCGCTTCAATCCGATATTATCGAATCATCTAGTATCGAATGTAATATCAATATATTTCATCCGATATACCAAATATCGTGTCATATTCATTTTTTTTCTTTATATCTACTTATTCACAACCGCACAGGTTCTTACACAGCAGAGAAGCAGATTGCAAGCCAAAAGGGTAAATAAAATTTTGTTTTTGCGTGGTTTGGAGAAAAAGTACTGGGATTTATGATGCTAAGCATGACTTTTTGGGTCGTATGGTCTTGTCTAATTTTTCGTATGATTTATGTATAAAGTTGATTTGTTTCTTCTCTCTAAATGTTTTGACTCATATTAACCTGATCCCTATTTAATATTATAGATAGACTAGTTAAATACAAGAAATTACTTACGTTTCGATATTTTTAATATATCGATATATTTGTTCAATATATAGCAAAGTATCGATAGAAAACTACGATATATTTTAACGAAAAAAATATCGATATATTTTTTTCATGAACATCCCTAGACTGACGATGGCGGTCAGGATCGCCACCGGCGCTGTGGCGCATTTAGGTGGGAGCGAGGCCGCTATTGGCTGCCGATCGTCATAACTTCCTCGGAACATCGGTCGGCGCTTCTTACCATATAATAGGCAATGAATTTGTTCCCGGGCCGCGTTCTGGGAAGGTGCCGTGTGCAGCCTGAGCCCGTCGCGCGATCGCTGACGCATCGTCTGTGTATGCGCTACGCCCGATACAGTATTAAACTGTTGTATTGAACTTTGAAAAACTAAGAAGTGTCATTTGCAAACAGTCACAAAGCGCAAACAGCCTGCGGAACAGAAGACAAAGACGACCGGGATCGAGATAGAGAGCGGCATTAGGATCAGAATTAACAGTAGAATGGAAAATAAAGTAAAGAGCGAGACTGAACTGGATCGATCTTAACAGCGATGTTGAAAGCTAATTCATAATGAGGTTGATTCGAACGACAAATTCTTTACATACCGACACGAGAGGAGGCGCAAGCGAATGCTAGTATATTACGTCACATATAATTTTTAAAAGCAACTACAGAAAACGCCGTGTAAAATTTAAAATCGTCTACAGTGCAATGGACTCATTCAATCTAATAGCCATGAAAACAGTTCGCTCCGTTCTTCTGTCGTTAATCTGAAACGCCTATTGTCTCTCCCTAATCCCGGAGCGATCTGCGAATCGAGGGCCTGCATTCAAACTAAGCAAGGACTGCTTTCGATCTTAATTAAGATAAGGCGGGCTCTTTGTTACTGTAGACGTTTCTTTGCTAAATTGTTTGTTTATCGCCCTCGACGGCGACGCTTCTGCCGATGTGAAAGGGTCACATTTTAACACTGCTCTTTTTATTATGATGTATTTATGGGGAATTATTGGAACTGTAAATATTGATTTTCTCCCGGCCCTTCGTCAGCGTGAGCATGATGAGGTACTGAATTCTTATGTCGATCTCGATTTCCAATATTATTTTAACATTTAAGAATCCATTTCTAGTATTAGATACGACATCGAACATTTAATTATTAAGATAGTGCTGTTCGACAATTTATTAGACGAAGCGGGTAAGGAAATTATTTCATCTTGCCATTATTAATAATGCCTATTTATTTGTAGGGGTCCTGGAATTTTCAAAACCTATTTATCATAAAATAATTTCATGGGTGTACCCAACTTCTGGCCTACGGGGGGGAAGGAGAGAAGTCAGATTTTTTTAGGTCAGATCGTGTAAACGGGGCGTAATATATTGTAGAATATAAAATTTCCAGGGGAGGTAGCTGCCTTCCTCTGGCCCTCCCCCTTGGTGCACTCATGAATAAATGCATTTATAAAAATAACGGTACCTAATGATTTTATTATTAAGGGTCTAATTGAAACCAAAGACAATAAAACATATTTCTTTAATACGATGTTTAATGCCCTTTCACTTGAGACATGATTAGATAATATTTTTATATGCCTTTAAGAGATATGTCTATTGCTATGGAATAACAAAAAAATAATGTGTAAATAGTCATATCTCATCTAAATAGCGGCAAGTTTCAGGGATGTCCTGGTGGTCAACCGTTTTTCGAATTTTTCTGTTCCATTTCTCTCTAAGTATAAATGAACTATTTTAGATGTAGGTTGTAAGCCTGTGGGTAGGTGTGGCGGGGGGCCCGCGCAGGCTGAGGCCCGGATGACAAAAGCCACCTCGGCCATATACTCAGAGGGCCAGTCCGACACTAGCAGTTGTTAATTCGACAATGCCTTATTACATTATAAAACACTGCGACTCCAGGACAGGAAGGAACTTAAAAACATGTGGGATTACCCTTTGTAGGCGAATACTTAGGTTTATTCCGATATTTATCGAAAAAATTGAAAATAGGTATCGTACCCACTAGTTTATTTAACAACGGAGTTGTAAAATTTGGAAAAGGCTCCATAACTCTATTTTTTTATTGTTATTTTTTGTTTTCTTCATATTTTTTTATGATTATTTGTGTTAATAATACAGGTATATTATAAATTTTTGCGTGAAGCAGAAAGAAAAATGTTTAAAAGAACGTAATTGAAAATCTCAAGAGCAATTCACTTAAACAACCGGTGAGATTCGATCACAAGTCCGTTTTAATAAAAGTGATATTGTAGGATCATATTAAACTTCGTCTCCATATATGCAGTAAAAAAGATTCGTTACCTAGTAAAAATGACTAAATGTCAAATATTTACAAATATTTACTACGTGCGTTCTATTTTATTGTACGAAGTTGGTTTGTAGATAGAAAAATGTGATGTAGTTCAAATAACCTCTCCCTTAACAGAAAGAAAAGAAAATGTGTTAAGCTGTCACTTTCAAATATTAAGCCTGTACTTGAAAGTCACCAATTCATTTAAGGTGCTGTGTGTCCATGTTCAATATCATCAAACTTACGGCTTTGACACTTGCTTAAACCAAGTTTAACTACAGTATTATAAAATGTTATATGGTAATATTATTTATAACCTATAATTAACTATGTTTAAAATATTTTTTATGAGATATAAAACTAAACTGACAAAGCCAATCAACCTTTTGGCAAGATTAATAAACATATTTTTTAGAGGAAATTACAGCGATACCATAGTAAGTAAAACCATCAACAATGTGTTCTACTGGGATACAATAATAAAAAAGCACACTTGACAATATTTTGCACTGGAAAAAACTAATGGGCTTGTTAAATTAAAAAGTCACATTTATATAACAATTTAATTAGGTGAATAAAAAAAGTCAGCGCATTATATAATTTGCGTTTAAAAAAATAAATGTTTAATTATAGACACACGACTTAGCAATAATTATAGTATATTACATTACTTACATCGTATGTTGCACTAAAGATAGACAATGTTTCTTTGGATGTACAAATACATTGATGGTACAGATGTACAAATGTTTCATATACAAGAGCTTCCTTTCAAAATATTGGTCAGGCAAACGAAACGGTTTAGAAAAGGAACTTTTAAAGTAGCTGTGTGAATACGTTAGAGTATATTAAGGAATAATTTTGCAGCAATTTTTCCACAAAATTTATACTAATTATTTTGCAATAAATTCTCTGCCCTAAATACATGAATTCTCTGCCTCATACACAGTATTAACAGTCAATAGTTTCACCTTACGTTTAAATATACTTTTGATTGATCCTGGGTTGTTCGCCAGATTCGTTTAATTATAATTTAAGATTATAATGAAGTGACGTTTAGGAACATTTTTAAAATTTATCGAAAACTGTCGAAATAAATTTCAAATTCCTCTGATATTTTGCAACACGCACGTTGTAGATATTTTAGACGCCTCTCATTATTAGCAATTTTTGTAGTGATCTATAAAATTTTTAATCCACCATTTTTCGGGAGTATTTCATTAAAAAGATTTTTATTATTATTCTTTTAAATACATACATAGTCATAGATATTTTTCCTCTGAGCCAGAAAGCCGTACCTGACCTCCTGGCTTTTTTTGATGTTTCTTTTTTACTATATATGCTATTGTTCGGTGTTGTACACGGAATTCTTTTTCAGCCCCTAAAGAAGAAATTTTCTTTCTGATCACCAGATCTACGAGTACTACCGCTTCTATAATTTCTGGCGAGTTATTTTTATACTGCGGATATACTTCCTAAGGCACGCCTATTTCGACTTCTTATTCACTAAAAAAGCAGATAAATAAATCATTTTTCTTTATGTTTAAGCAATGCATTGTTTCGTAATTATATATTAGCACTAACTTTTCATCTGCAACTTCGATATTCATAAAATACTATTGTATGTTTATAGCACCTTAGATTGTATTGTACCTAATCAAATTAATTTTTGTTTATTTAATACGCTGTGACCTTTGTCGCCGATAAAACATGGTAAAGTTGTTAACACCGGTTTATTGTTTGGAGTTGTGAATTTACCAACGTCTATAAATCTTTTACCTTTGTTGGAGAGAAATAAACCATTATAAATTTAATAAAAGACCATTAAAAAAATGTAGCAAGACAAACCTTTATCCTTTACATCGTTTTTTGTTCAGATTTTTCTAAAAGTTTCGAAGCACCTTGTAACCAGCCATAAACAGGCACAAAAAGCAATCGCAATTTATAACAGTTTGTAATTACCCAGAATTTCAAGTATGAAATTGAGTTACCATTCAATTATTAAGCTTTTCTATAAAGTTAGCTATATAAAAGTTTAAAAATAAAGCTGTGATAAGATATTTTGTTTTAGAACATGGCTTGTGGCAAAGTCACAAACATCGGTAAAATTGTCAGATTTGACGGTACGGTAACCTTAGGTACACAAAATTTACCTTTGTGTAAATTTAATATTATTGTTAAACGAGCTCTTTATAAAGAGGAGTACTATAACATTTCGATATATTCAAAGTATAAATGTCCATAGACATTAATTGCTCTGCATATTGCATGTAACATAATTTTTTAGTTATTTTTACATAAATTATATATAAACTATCCTCAAGTTTTTTGCTCATTCGTTTTGAGGGAAAATGCTTTCTGAGCAAGAAGTTAATTCTAAGAAATATATACCTAAAGACGTATTTCAAGTGTTATATGGTAACCTATGAAATAAAAATAATTTAAGTTTTGAGTTTAATTTTAAGTATTTACTTCAATAAAACATACGCTGTACAATCTAAAACTTGTGTTATTCACTTCATATAAAACCTTATCACAAAATAAATAATTATTGTAGATAATTTTTTCTTGAATTACATAAAAAACCTGCTGTCTATAATCATTTAGCTTCACCAGACGCCACTCGCCTGCAATAAACAATGTGTGTCGCAAAAGTCCCAGTAACATGTATAGAGAAGAGCGAACGATACATCTACCGGATGTGAAAAATGAAATAAAATAACGTTTACGACTAATCACAAGATTACTTGACAAAATTCGAAGGTCGAGATTTTGAAACGGCGATGTATGACGATTAGACATCTTGGTTTTACTTAATCGTAATCAGTAGAGCAAAGTATAAACTTCTCTAAAAATGATGTAGAATTTTTTCATTATTAGCAACTGTCGTAAACAAAAAATAGGTACATATAGATAGCTAGGTATATAATAATCAGCAAAAAACTAAGCGTTGGTGACATAAAAACTGACGTAGATATCAGTAAAATAGTCGATTAGACAAAAAGAAAAAAATTAGCATTAATGAAAGTCCGGTTCAATTTAAATTTTACTCGTCAACGTCATTAACACAATAAGTCATCTAAAACTGCAAAAACGTTATTATATCGTTTTCAAATTCTATTGAACCTTGTAAGTCCAACAAAGAAACAATATCAAACGAAACGAAAACAAAAAGTAGTCAAAGTGACACAGATGCATGTTTGACAGAATTTGTTGGAAGTATATATTGAGGGAGTACTGCTCAATTTTACTAACAAAATACTCATTTCTTTATGACTTATATGCTTTACTGTGTCTATTTTATTGAATTAATAAGAGAAAAGTTGTAATAAATTTCCATACTTGATATAAAACATAGACTTTAGGAAGCCATGAAAACATTACATTTTGATAAAAGTTTGTAAAATTCATGAATGTTTTGAACTTTTTATTTATTATTATTCTAATAATAAATAAATTCCATATTTTTAAAATTACGTGTTTTTTCTTTGTTAACAGGTATTGGCCATATTTTGTTATAGGTCTTTTGCAATCTACCCAACATCCAAAAATTCCCACTAATTAAATATTGTTAAATTCGACCCGATATTCGAAAACTGAATTTTATCAAATTTCGGAATTTTGTCTGTATGTATGAGTAAATGTGTAAGTGTGTATATATGAAAACCTTTCATAAGTATTAAATCCAATAGACTAACCGATAGGAAGGCCGTTTGTAACATTGTAATAATTTAGATTTCTTGAAAATTTGTACAGCATCTAAGTACTTGGTAGATTTTGAAATCTCAAAAATGAAATAACGAAAAACATGTTTATATAACTTTTGTACAATCATTTCGATTGATACGAAAATCAAATAAATTACACATATTTTCAAAGAAAAAACTGCGTTGAGTGGAGCAAACGGACTTGAAACCGATAGATTCGGTAGAAGAATACCATTGTCGAAACATTTTCTAGTTATTTTTTTTTTATAATAATAAGTTCAAAAAAGGAGTTGAATAAATTTTTGTAGTTCTGTTACATTTTTTGACTTTAAAAAACACCTAGAAATTGGCAAAATTACTACAATCAAGATAGAAATCGGTTGATTTATTTGAGAGACATTGTCGAAAAACTTTTAAATGGGTGCTCTTTTAAAATAACTTGCGAATTTGCAGTCAGATTGATTTAAGGATTACTTTCCTTTTTTGTTGAAATTAAACACTTCCTAAATATACCAAAAATAATTAATTCAAATTAAAGTTAAGAAACTTTCATAGTTTAAAACAGTATAATATTTAATATGCAAATCACGCAAATGTAATGAAAAGTTCTAAAGTTTTTGTATGCATGTGAATAACGAAAGTTCGATAGGATAGTAACTACAATGGATAATAATTGATTAAGTATAGCTATCTAATGTCCATGTAATAACTAAATAATTTATTTAATATTTGCCACCACAAACGACACATACTCTGGTTTTTCATTGCTAGACTTGTCATCAAGGTTAATTAAAATTTCTTATAATTTATCGACGTTTTACATTAATTAATCAAGTTAGTTTTTTTATGAAGCTGATGTAAGTACCAAATTAATAACTATTGTTCATACTTTGAAGCAAAGAGCAATGAAGGGTCAATTCCAAGTTCCATTTACTCATAAATTTAATATTATCCATGTTACTATAATTAAATTACATTAATACATTCTCATGTGAAATTCAGAATTGCTTTCCATTTGTAACAACAGTATGTAATAGTCCAATTACTAAAGTATTTATCTCGGAATTTGGATAAAAGGTTAATTTAATAAAGTTCATTGTGATATATAATATAGTGGTAGTTAAGGTCTGAATCCCTGGGACGAGTTAAACATTAAAAAAGTTACTTATAATTATTACTTATTGATAATAACTTTACATAAAACTATTTTTTGTGACTTTTTGACGTTATAACGTGTTATAAATCGATGAACACCGGCTGCACGCACGAAAAAGCATGACACATTGTCGCGTTCCGTCTGAACCGAGCGTGCGAGCGAGAGCGCAGAACAATAGAGAGGCACGATCGGCCTAAGCGTTCGGTCTATGACGCATCTATCTTTTTACTGTCTAATTTAAGTAGAAAAATATTTGAATTAACGAGTGCAAATAAATGTTAATTTATCGAAAACATTGTCATTTTCAATTAAATCCTTCTTTGTATTATACAAATTAATGATAATTCAGTGATAATAATTCAATTCAATTCCCAAAAAAAAAAATGCAATTTTTTATCAATGTTTTCTTAGGACATTATCATGTAAAATTATCGTCCTTAAAACGACTTTACAGGCATAATTTTTTTATTATAATTAATTGGGAGATTATATATATAAAAAATCTCAGTTAACCATAGACAAAAGTAAATCAAGCGGAACTAAACATACACTAAAATGAAATAATGTTAGGATGGCAAACCTGTCTATGCAAACTATAAGGTGTGATACTAACTTCACGCGTAAAGTTTAGTATCCGGTAAGAACGTTTTGTTGTGTCGTTAACGACGTGTTTATTATCAAATATTTTGAGTTTTGGTTTTATTTAGTTTTGGTAAGTAATTGTATTATATCTATTGCTTACATATTAATTATATTAATATGTTTTATTTGTGTATTTTATTCTAAAACCTAGTATTTAATTGTACGAACTTTGTTTTTCCACATTTTGTTTGCTATTTACCATTGCTCGCGCATGTATCTTGCAATAAAATATTAACGGTTTAGCCTCAGTATTCATTGTGTAATTTTTTTTTCTATTGAAAACTCAAGGAAAAGCATTGATATGAAACAGATACCTAGTTAGTTTGGGGTCATTCACGGTTAGTTAAATTCATTTAATGTGGTAACTCAATTTGGTTAGCATATTAGCACGTGAAAACGTGTTTTATAGCACTGTTGGACAATGTAAATGTTTATAAACGCATTTTGGTGTTTACAAGCGCTAGATTATCTAGACATGTGGGCCGCCATTGTTAACTATAGTCAAGCACGAGATTTTTTATTCGTAATTAATGTACTCAAAGTTTCTCTGAACATTTTCATCTAAAGCGAAAATATATTATTTTATCAGCTGTCTATTCTAGAGCATTATGACAATGCTGTGTGGTGTCTGTTTGTCAAAAATTATTGTGCTATTGAAATCGTGTTAGGTATACAATCGTGTTCAGTTTTGTATAAACTTTAATCAGACTGATCTAGTAAATTAATCCAACTTTTGACATTGTAAAAGTTATTAAAACATCGCCATTTTTACATGAGAACTGAGGTTTTCAATTTTAGCGTTATGATGAAATAATTAAATGTACATTTTCAAACTAATACCATATTCTTTTTTATAATGTGTATAAGTTGTGTTGCTTAGAACTACCTAGAACTTTTGCTTATTTCTAATTTGCGAAATTACTTAGGATTGTATATATTTTTCTACTGGTTTTATTTTCTATTGGAAACTAACTATTGAAATTTTAATGTTCAATCACATGGTTATAAATATTTGATTAAATAATTAAATAAATACCATGCATGTATTTTTATAGTTTCTATATTTGTTTTTAGTTTATTACAATACGCGCGAATTAGATAGTTATGTCGGAAAATCCGGGAGAGCACGCGGCCGCCAGGTCGAAACCGAAGAGGTGGTGCACCTCGTCGTCCAGGGGAACAAGCACAGCAGGCTGCTGCGCAACATGCTCCTCGCCCGCAACAACCATCTGCGTGGGGGCCCCCAGCCGCTCAAGCTGTACGGGCTCCGATGCCTCAGCCTCAAGGACGTGCCGCGCACCGCACGGTACCTATTCCGCACGAACAGGTAGCTCATCCCGGCGATGTAAACGTTCAAGCTAGGATGCAAAAGCTTGATATAGGAGGTGGGTTATATTTTTGTGAACTCTTAATTTTTTTTTAACTAACAATTATTACGTATGTATTTTTTTATACCATATTCTAATTTCAAATTAAAAGAAGAGTGACAATGGATCCAAGCTCTTTTGTGCCATGTTGCATCAAATCCATTCTTGTTTTGACTATACCTTACCTACTATCACTCACAGTAGCTATTTGAAAAGATAACCCAAAAGTATAGTGTTCTTTGCCAAAAGTTTTTAAAGCATTATAGATTTCTTTAGATATTTGATCTAGTAGCTAATGTCCAGATGTATCTACTGCTAGGGCATGTGTGTACTAGTATTACAGGTATCTAAAATACCACTTAATTGTAATCTACTTACTACTAGCTTTATGCATATCTCAAAATAATGGCAAATATTTTCGACCATAATAGTTATTGTCTCTATTTAAATATAAGTAGGTGATAGGTACTGATTGTTCTTTATGAACATATGAACTGATATTGTTACAATACTACTACAATGGAGACTTGCACCACCATTCAAGGAAAATAGCAATTGAAATAAAGTTTTTTAAATTGCATTAAATCCCTTGTTCAAATTTTGCATTTTTTTGGTATGTTGTATAATCAGACTAATTCGAATTAATGAAAGCAAAAAAAAAAGAGTGTGTACTTATGTACGCGTTAGGATTATACTTCTTTGGCGTATGAATAATATTTAAAATAACTCAAATGCAGTAGTAATCGACAATAAATATTAAAATCAATCAAAACGATTTTGTTTAATTGAAAATGTTTTATTAACGTAACAATATAATAACAATACAAGTACAAATATATAATCATTATTCATTATGTGAATGAGTCAAATACATTTAAAAAAATGTGTGTACTTATTATTCAATTATTTGTTAGAAAAATAATAAGTTCGTTAGAAATATATCTATATATTATACTTACATGGTTAACCTCTAATATTTAAAAAACAATTCAAATTTTCACAATTTTCACAACACTATGTTAAAAGTTTACAAATAATGTTTATATATATATAATAAATTGAACAAAAATAATAATATAGAATTAATACTCAAAATTGATTATTCATATGAATACTATATTTTGCAAGAACTGGTTATGAATATAAGTACTATGTAATATATAGCATGAACACTCTGTACTATGTACTATATAGTATGAACACTCAGTATTGTAACTATATTCAGTGTTGATATTATTTCTATTCTTTGGCTAACTTCATCATGTCGTTTGTGCGCGCAGCTCACAGTCACTCTCATCAAACGCACCAAAAGAAATTATAACCGAACCCCAAAAACTCGATGGGGTTGCGTCGTTTAATTACGGGTTCCTATGGCCACCTTCAGCTCCATCATCAGACGCTGATTACCATATAGGTATCAAAGTTACTCGTCAAGACGAATCAAACGAGCCCAAACTCGATGGGGTTGCGTCGTTTAATTGAAGTTCCTATGGCCACCTTCTAGCTCCATCATCAGACGCTGGTACCATATAGTATCAAAATTACTCGTCAAGAGAATCAAACGAGCCCAAACTCGATGGGGTTGCGTCGTTTAATTACGGAGTTCCTATGGCCACCTTCTAGCTCCATCATCAGACGCTGATTACCATATAGTATCAAAGTACTCGTCCAAGGAATCAAACGAGCCCAAACTCGATGGGGTTGCGTCGTTTAATTACGGAGTTCCTATGGCCACCTTCAGCTCCATCATCAGACCCTGGTTACCATATAGTATCAAAGTACTCGTCAAGACGAATCAAACGAGCCCAAACTCGATGGGGTTGCGTCGTTTAATTACGGAGTTCCTATGCCACCTTCAGCTCCATCATCAGACCCTGGTTACCATAGTATCAAAGTACTCGTCAAGACGAATCAAACGAGCCCAAACTCGATGGGGTTGCGTCGTTTAATTACGGAGTTCCTATGGCCACCTTCTGGCTCCATCATCAGGCTGATTACCATATAGTATCAAAGTACTCGTCAAGAGGAATCAAACGAGCCCAAACTCGATGGGGTTGCGTCGTTTAATTACGGAGTTCCTATGGCCACCTTCCAGCTCCATCATCAGACGCTGATTACCATAGAGTATCAAAGTACTCGCCAACACAGTCAATAAAGTTCAGTTTAAATTTTAAAATAATTTATTTTCTTATATTAAATGTATAAATTTCTCTCATTATTCGAAATTCAATTCTGGGCAGCTTCAATCTGTTTGTAACTATTTCAGTGTTGAAAATATATTTTTATTATTTCTATTCTGTGGCTAACTTCATCAGCATGTCGTTTGTGCGCGCGCAGCTGCAAATTCACTCTCTCATCAAACGCGCCAAGAAGTATAACTTCAAAATACATATGTTATCA
>BGZK01001810.1:0-105839 GCA_005406025.1 Eumeta japonica
ATATTCAACATGGTAAACAATAAAAGCCACTTCTCGAGTCCGCATATTATTATAGGCAACTACGGAACCCTACTCTGCTTGTAGTCCGACATGCACTTGACCGGTTTTTCTTTTTAAGTGAAACTTTTGTAAGCACATTAGGCGATTTTCAGACGGGTAAGTACTTGAATACGGTTTACCGTCACGCTAATCAGCGACAGCTAATACAGAATTATTATATAGACATTTTTTTATGCACTGGAAAGATTTCATACTAATGCAATATACGTGAAAACTTCCTTATGTTTATTGGGCAATTTTTACTATACAATCAATGATAAGTGAAAACTTTTTGTGTATGTGAAAATTAGTTAGTTAAATTTAATTCAATTACAATATTATTACTGCTTTTTTTAAGTGAAGAGGTTTAAATTTTGGAATTCAAACCATAATACGCAACTTGATTTTTTATTTCTCATTTTTTATAGGGCGTACGCACCTCCTCATGTGTTTTTATTAATAAATAAACCATATATATGTGGGAATAGCGTTGTCGCGTTTTTAGAAATTAAGTTTATGTTATTTGAGTTTAAGTAGATGTTACAATTAAATTGACAATTTCAAAAAAAAAACGTTATTTCTTAGTTTTAAGTTTTTATTTATGTTGGCAGTCCCGAATGATCGCCTATTTTTTTTTCAATTCGCACTGTTTAAGCGCGTTCTTATTTGTTTTAGATAATTGTTTTTGAAGAGAAAGATAGTTCGAGAATACTTTTACCGCAACTACATGTGTTTTTTAGAATCACCAAGACTGCGAAGTAAAAATTTCAGTTTGACCATGATCGTGGTAAACTTTTGGTACTGGTAAACGTATATGAACTCAATATGCTACTAAACTTTATTTATACAAAAGGTTAGTACTCTGATAATCGATCTTTTTCTTTCGCATAATTAAATTTTGAAAATTCGAGCTACAGTATTCCTAAGAACCTTTCTTAAGCGTTACGAGCTGGCCGACAAAGCATCGACTTAGATGTCAACATATAAATGGAAACTTGATAAATGTGAACAATAAATCTATGACATTCTATTATACTTAAGATCAGGGGTAGATTGGGTCTGAAGGGCCCGGGTGGCAATCGGAAGGCACCCCACAAGTCTGGGGCAAGGATAAGTGGAATACATAATTTTTAACGCATAAAAAATTATGTCTAATGTCGGAACGCAGATCAAAATTAATCCATTTTTTCAAAATAACTTTTTAATTTTATGGCATATAGATTCCTTCATAAAAACTACATTGCTTACCAATGTAAGAATGTTTTTCAATAAAAAAGGCGCCTGATGCCGTAAAGAAGATCAAAATCTGTTATTTAGTTCTAAATATATCGCCGTGAAAATTATCAAGAGTTTCTATTTTTAAATAACTTTCAAATTTCTTATCAGAACAATGTTTTTGAAAAGACCTTATTTCTTGTACTAAAAAACCGCACTAATGCCACAATTCACTTAATCGCTCGGTGTGAATATTGTTGTTCAAAATTATAAAAAAAAAAACAATTATTATATTTTAAGCTTAAAAATGTATAAAAAAAGTCATCTTTTTGAGCTCGATAATCACGACCAGAACTGTTTCTGAGAGCTTTGTACTCGAAAACAGCGCGAAGTTTCATTGATGGCGTTAGGGTCTGTCGTTTTTTTTTAATTTTTCTGTTTCATTTATCTTGCATTTGAATGAACTATTTTCCACAATGATAAGCTCGAAGATAAGTAGAGTAGGGGACCCGCGCAGGCTACGCCCGGGCTGACGAACGCTATCTCGACTATATAACTGATCCGCCACAGTTTAAGTTTTTATTACAACTTTAGATAAGCAGTATCAAAATATAAAATAATCCCGAAAAATACTGTACCGGTTACTATCAAAGAGAATAAATGATATCTCCAAAGTACTGGTTTTCTAACAAGGAAGACTTTATTAACAACCCTTAAAAATTAAAATTGCTTTAGACACACGTACACAACCACAAACCCTTTACGGGTAAAAAAGGGCGTCCACAAAAAATCCTTCAAGACCTTTCTTTCGAAGGCCTTTCCATAGATGACAGATCTGAATAATTTATATCTTAATATCAATATATTAACTTTGTATGAATTTCACAGTTTATGAACTATTATTTTTTTATTTTATTTTGACAAATTTCACTCTTGAGACGATTACCTTTTAGCAAGAACAGATTATTTTGCACTTTTATTATAGTAATAAAAAGATTCTTATACAATTATTACAAATTGTTTTCGTTTGCTAAATTTTAGTTTCGATTAATACTAAAGTTCGACAAAGATAATTGCTAATTTGTGAAATTAAAATTATAACCAAATTAGTGGTACGAGCCACAATAATTAATAATTTCATAGAATTTCAAGTCTGCTCTAATAAAATTGCGTTTATTTTTACACTGATAATAAAACCTAAAGTAGTATTATTTTCAAATTTAAGATGGAACGGGCAAGTTTTTAAGTTGAAGTATCTCTGTTTAGATATGTTCATAATACTTAAATTCGAAGTAAAGCCGTTTCTTTTATTTTTATTGCTTATATTTTAACATTTAACGTTTGTAACATTTATAACATTGCTTATATTTATTCCTGTATTCAAATAGTCTTTACTGTATTCAAACAGTCTCTATTTGAATACCGATAAAGTATCTTTTCATCCTGAAATTATATGACTTTAGAAAAATTGTCATAATGAAAACGTTACTATAGAAGTTGCCGTTTATAGACATTGAATCTATAACATGTTCTAAAAAATCTTTCAATATCTTGAAAAATGCGAAATTTTAGGAAAATAATATCGATATTGTCAATCGATACGATATTTATTATGTTAGTAAATAATCAAATTGATGTTTCATTCAGCTTAAAAAAAGGCCTTCGATGTTCTTATGGACTTCCCACATAAAATGTTTCGATATTGCCCCGATCAAAAAGTTGTACCTACACTAAATATTATTTTACATAAAAATAGAAATGGCTGTAGAAAATCCATGTTCACTATTTTTTTTTCTATAACCAATGCGTAATATTACTAGTCATAAATGTAAATAACTTTATAACAGAGTGCCCCCATTGACAACTTTAACGCATCGTGCCAAAGTTCAACCGGTCTCGGCGTGATCAATTATTTAACGAACCCCCGTTGATAGACAGAATTGTACTGGAAAATTTTAGTGTAGTACCGGATGTGGGCAGACGCGATCGATCTGCGAACGAGCGAAATAATTCACAGGGGATAGACGGCTCGAAGGCCGCCTCGCATAGACACGTACCGTCACAAAAGGGACAAAGGTCTCTTGGCGACAGTCCAAATTTCGGATGTTGCAATTATTAAAAAGAAAACGACTGGGATTAAATATTTGTCAACAATTCAAATATGGCAGACATTGTATTTCGCTTTTGTTTTGGGATTACCTCATAGCTGACAAATTAACGTAAACTTGCCTATAACGTATCGGATTAGGTGAAATCACGTTTTCCGATATCGCCGAAAATATCAATGTTATTTGCAAAGTTGTCCGAAATGTTTCGGTGTGATGAATCAATACAACATTGTAAGTTGGATTTCACCTAGAGCGCATGTTTAATTTACAATCAGTATAAAATGTTCTTAAAAAGGAATAAAATCCAATTGTTACAGTCATAGTTTTACATGTAACAAGTGATTTATTACAGTGTTTTTTTTTTGTAACCATATCTTAGGCCGCTCGAATTAGGCAACGGTATAATTATGTGATCCACTTGTGTTGTTGTCAGTATCGATCCACAAATTGCATTCGTCGAGTTTAAACTTTCTTTTAATAATAACGCATTAATGCATGAAATTGAATATTTTCATAAATAATTTCTTTGGGAATTCACATATACGAACCCCGAACGAAAGATACATTTAAGTCAGTATTGAAGCTCATATATTCATTTACCTAGTCTTTAATATCCGGTTTTAAGCTTTCATACTCTCTTGATTTTACAAACTTACACTATTTTCTATATAAAATAATAGCGACATTAAATTGTATCGAAGTACTTAATTTAATATAAGTATTTCAAGCTAGCGACTGCGAGCTTGTTACCAGAAGTCAAACCAAAATCGTATTTCCTTAATTGCCTAATTACTCATCAGTGCTGATACGAAATTAATTACGCAAGTTGTAATTATAAGATTCACGAGCGCTACTACAGCACAATTTTCCCAAACGCCAATCAGCTGGTATTATGTTATAAATTGTTAATTAGCGCAGGGGAAATATAATAGTAAATTAACGATTGCGTTGTAGGTTTTAAAGGTCACAGTGTTGCAGTGCGTCGGAGGCCGAAGGGGGGGCGATGGCGGCGACGGGGTCGGGAGGGGCTCAGGAGTGCGCAAGGCCACTGAACATCAAAGCGCGGCTCCTACACGCCACTGAATTATCCACTCCATGGCACAGCCCGCCCCTGACACCGCAACGGAAAAAGATAGCGACTAAAAATTTTAACGGCGAAGAAAATTGATTTCTAGTTATTTCAATGTTCAAAACGGTGAAAAGGCGTTCATGGCCGGAATAGTTCATATCGCACTGGTCTCATTTAATGTAACCTATGTATGTTTTGAAATCTGTGGAGGTAATCAATCTCAATTTCAGAGGGCTGGTGACGATAACATGTCTTATGTTATGTCTCCTGAATCTGTGTTTCGATATACATAAAGGACTTATATACCCTTGTTAAAGATATCCATGATTTATTGCTGTTTGCAGATGATACCTCATTATTATTCAAACTCAAAAGACAACAAGTTTCTGAAAAAAAAGTGATTAACATTAATGTATTGAGAATAGAGAACGGACAAACATCTAGTTTTTAATGAAAAGAAACAGTATGTTTACGATTCTCACTTCTATATATATAACATGAAAGCGGAACTACTTCAATACGAAAAAAGGAAAAGATTTTATTGTTTTTTAGGTATTAATTTAGATAAAATCTTCAATGGGTTCCTCATATTAGTAAGTTATCGAAAACACTTATGCAATCCATGTAGTCCAAAGGTACAAAATTTACCAGATATCGAAGCAACATATTTGTTTCATCGCATTTTGCTTCAGAAACATGCTTTGAATAGTCATTAATTGTTCATGCTGCAGAAGCGATTCTTTCGGAGTTTACAAGAAGAACCCACGAATGTTTCTTAAAAACCGTTTAAAGACATTAGAATCTTGACTCCAGCATCTCACTGTATAAAATCATAGAAAAATCTTGAAATATGTAAGAATGTTTAAAAAATAGTGATCGGCATATACTACTACTGCTAATAGAAATAAAAATAAACTGTGTTTACTTACCAGTCGACTACATAAAGTTACATACTTATTGAATAGGCACTGTAAATGGGTCTCTACAGGCGGTAACGTTGTATGTATCATACCCTGTATTACATTTATATACATTATACTAACTACCAATTATATTGATTTTTATTTCTCACTCTTTTCTCATATTCCTTACATTTCCGTATCTCGGGAATGCTAACTTTTTGATAAAATATGTGAATGCAGAATTGACCTGAGTATTCCCGAGTTCTTGACATACAGTGGAAAATGTATTGTAAAGAGATTCAAATTTTGTATCTTTAGACACTTTAAGCATATTGATCTTCAATTCTTTGATTTACACTTTATTTCATTCAGTCCCATAAATAGATCGAGCAGTTGGGTAATAGTGAAGGTGTTGAAGTTGCCGCTAATAACAGGAACTAGACAAAGAGATGTAAATACTATACAGTGGATATCGTTAATATTTCTATACTAAAACTTTGATCTTGAACTTCACTAACTGGTGGTTAAATAGTTATATTTAGGCGATAATTTGAACCATTTGTTAGTTATAGGTGAATAGAGTAGCATACGATTTTATCCGGATTATCGACTAGTATAATACCAAAATTTAAATATCTGTAGAACTAGGCAATATGCTGGAAATAGAGAGTCACTTATCGCATCGCCTACCTTATTGGATTAAGTCGATGATACCAAAAGCACTCTAATTAAGTAACACAAAAAACATGTTATTATTACAACTATACCGAAACTTAGTATACTTGTTCCTTTGTACCACATTTTTTATTTCTAAAGTAACTTAATGTTTATGTTAGTTCTTAGCTATTAAATATTTATTTTTTACATTTGATCTGTGTTATAACCCATCCATTGCATGTTACCATTTCAATAGGCTAGCCACGTTTTTCCCCACAACCTGTTCTGGTTTCTCATTTTGATACTTATTTACATTATACTTCATTTATTAATTATGTTTCTCTTGTTTTGGTTTCTTATTGACAGGCACTTGCAATCTAGCTTTGCCGAACGTAACCCCTCATTGTAATGTCAAAATATACAAAATATGTACTTATATAAATTAAAGTTTATTATTAAGCAAATACTTGGTAAAAAAATTAAAACTTGTATCATAAAACAACCGAATATTTAAATGACAAATACTCATGGACATAAATCAGTTGGACTTTTAACTGGTTAGTTATCTCCGTATTTGACTTAGATCGTTTGGAATCAAATTAGAAAGTCTATCATTCGAGTTTCTTGCCCGTTATTCTTTTGGCAAAAGTGCCTTCCGAACTAATACTAAATTCATAAAATAATATCATACATATCAAATTTTCTGAAAAAAAGATATTGGTTAATTTGTCAAAGTCGACCTGTATTAAAGCATCAAGTGCACTTAGAGACAGGAAGCGCAAAGATGCGTTTTCCACATAGCATATTCAAGAAGTTGGTGAACAAACTAGTAGTACTGTCCGCAACGTGAATGTAATTAGTGGCAATACAATTTGTGTTCATTTCTATCTAACGCGTAACGAATCATTTTTTATTCTTGGAACACGCATTCTATTACTGTCTCTTGTATGAATAAGCGACAACATATTGTATTTTTTATGTTAAAAATTATTTTCAAACATTGTAAGACAATTTTATAAAATAGTTTTTCCAACATAATATTCTAATTTAAATGTTACAACGCCTGTTAGCGTCTAAATTAAATCAAGACTAAACAAACTCTATATTTTTTACAGTAGAATTTTGCAGACGTGTGTCCAGTCCAAAGACGTGCGTGACAATAATAGATTTTTTTAAATTTGACGGTGTATGTACATCCCGTATTTACGTCCCATTGACTCGTGAGCGTTGCGGCACCGTCGTGCATTGCATTTTTTATTAGTACTGAGGCATAGCCTTTAACAATCTTTTTATTTCAGTATTACAAGGGTGAACTTTAAGCCCTGCGCTATGGTCTGGAGCGGGCTGGCGGCCATTATTACCGATGCAGTGACGGATTCCGTTAACTTAAGATGGCCATCGACGAATGGAACGAGTGGTTCATTTCGATTTAAACCAAATACTCATCGGTCGACTCGCTCATCGTGATCGAAACTGGAACCATTACTCTCTGGTACGAAAGCAATGTTCTGCACTGCTTGGCCACCGCCGCACTACTCCTCATTACTGAACAAAATTTTCAATATATGTAGTTAAAAACGATAGCAAAATCTTACCGATAATTGTGTTACAATAAGTGTGGTAATGAGGATGTTGAAGATAATAAATACAGTTATAATAAACTGGGTCAAGTAGGCGGGTTGCCATTATGTTAAATATTTTTTAATAGTTTTGCTAAGGTTAAGTTTAAAAATATTACAATACGCACGTAACTTTGCAGCACTGAACTACTTGCGAATGGTGTAATGCGCAGGTTTAATACTCCCCGACCCTTCCTTCTTCTCCCCGCTCACCAATTTTACGCTATTGCGACTTTTTCGTGACTAACTTCACAGCGGCAGAATTTCGTGCGTTGTAATGTACGTGTCTGTAATAATAATATGCGATTGGTTTTATATTAGAAGTTATGTGCACAATTATGTTCATTTCTCATAATCATTTTCAAACGTATTGAAGAAGTATTTTCAACTTATTTCACACAACGTAGGTAACTGCATCGTATGACCTATAATACTTTTCAAATAATTACGACTCCGTAAAACTTTATGACGATTCGTGATATATATTTCTAACTCACATATATATATAAGACAATATATATTTAGCACATTCAAACCAATTTGCACTTTATGTACCTACTGTCGCAGAAATATTCCGTGAATTCGACATTTACCCGTGCCTTGTTTTTGAACAATGGTGTAATCAATAGAGTGGCGAGGCCCTTTCATTACCCGTGTGTACCGACGACAGCGCCCCCGCAGTCCAACGACGCTTTCATGCAAATTGCCTGCGGATCATTAATGCGACCACTGTCATTCATTTTGTTAAATAATTTTTAATTGTTTACGAATGCCATTACAGCATAAATGACTACAATGGCGTAATATATATAAAATTATAAAAACCTTAAATTTTGTGTTTGTTACAATACTCCTCCGAAACAGCTTGTCTGATTTTTATTAAATTTTATATATTTATTTGGTAGGTTTGAGAATCGGTTGTAATCTATTTTTCATACCCCTAAGTGGTAAAGGTAGTCCAAACTATTTTTTTTTATTTTTGGACAAAATTTTTTATTTTTAATTTTTATGACGTAGCATTGAAAAAAACATAAAACATAAATTTTTTTAATACATAAAACATAAAAAAAAACAAAAAAAGTACATATTTTTTTACTCTGTGGAGTAATATTTAAAAAGTACAACTGAAAGTAAATATGTGCGTTGAAATGCTTCTAGATCCATCCGCTGACACATTCTCAAAAATACAAAAATTTTAACAAAAAAAACCCGACTCCAAAACAAAACCTATTCCAAAACAAATTAATATGCACTAAAAAGTAAAAAAATAATTGCGTATTCTTCTACAACTTAATAATCAACTTACTTTTTCTTCTCATCAATATGTAGGTACGATCTATGCGTTTACCACACAAGAAGGTAGTTAGACAAGCTGCATCAAAATCGGTTTGATCCTTCGAGAGACATCGTAAACGAAAAAATCCTAAAAAGTATCTTTTCAAAACAACTTCTAAAATTCTTGTTGGATTAATGATTATTATTGATCTTCTTAGCTTAAAAAACTTCTTCAAATGCCGCAAAGCAGATCAAAATCGAAGAAAGTGGTCGATAGATATTGCAATGAAAATTACCATTTTTTACTAATTACAACTTCAAATAATAGCGTCTTTTTAAATAAATGTAAATGTTCGAACTCGAAATGTTAAAAACGTATTAAAAACATATTTTTGAGCTGGAAGATCTTGAAAAACCACATAAATTGATTTTTCGAGATCAAATTCAATATTTTATTGCTACGAAATATTTAAAAAATGTAATTTGGTAAAAATGTTCAGGAATGGTTAATAAGATCAACTGTTTTTAGAATTGTCGAGCTCAAAAGCTTAAAGATGATAAGTCTTTGAGCTTTGAGACAACTGTATGTTTGAAATAGCGGAGCTCAAAAATACGTTATTAAATATGATAGCGGGTAGTTTTAAGGATGGCATGCAGAGTCAACCGTTACAGATTTTTTAGTAGATTTCATAAAAATCTAACTATTATAATTATTCTCATGATGCAACTTTCGAAAAATTTTGCAGTTTTCCGACTTAAACCATGAGTCAAAAAATATATATGGTTCAAAAGTTTATATATGTATGTACATATATATACACACGATATAACGCGGGGCTTGTCAGCACGATAGCGTCTACAATTCTTTACAGAACTTAATAAACTCAACATACATATTCTATGGATGATTACAAAGGTCGAGTTCAAATATGAGCCAAACCGGTCAACTAGTTTAGAATTAGAGCATTTTAAAATTTTGAAAATCCAAAAATTACATATCTCATATAAATTACATATGAAAATAAAATGAAATCTACTACCTTTTCGACTGCCAAATGACTTTTTTTATGTGAAATGGTTTTAACCGTTTAATAGCTTTAGTAGTTGAGGGCCGACCCCTCGACTGCGATCGCTGGGGAAAATGTGGCTACTGTCAGGCAGTTAATTGAAGAAAACCGGCGTATCACCTATGAGAAGATTCAAGGACATTTGGGGAATGGTATATGGCCAAATTCAAAGAATCCTACATCAACATTTAGAAGTTAAAAATTTTGTTGTAGAAAAATTTTTAACAACACTTTTTACTACTTAATATTTTAACATTACTATTCAACCGAGTATTTTTTAAGCCGTTTTCATTGGCGTAAGTTTTACAGCTTACTAACATTTTCTCTTGCGCTTGTAGAGATGACTGCAGATTAATTGTTCAGTAATTAATACAGTGCCCTGGAAGAGCTTAAAATCAAAACACCAATCTTGGCATTAATTCAGATCAATGCAAATCGTTCGCATCGCAAAGCAATGAATCAGGCGAGACGGATCCTAATCCAATTCGCGATTCGCTATAGAATTGATGCCTCAACTCGGTTCATTTGTTCTCTCTTTGCTGGGCGCTGATCGATCTTTACTCTTGAAAATTAGGTGTTTGCTTTGTCGTTTCGTGCTCAAAACCGTTAGAGCGCTTTGTCGACTTTCTGAACTTCTATATTTGCAACTTTGATTAACTGAATAGACGTTTTAAAAATATAAAATTAGATAGGCCGTGTGCGTATATTTTACATTTTACCACATCCTTCAATTCCTTCGTTGTGGTCAATCAACATGAAATGAAGCGGTACGTATCTATTAGCAGTAGTTAGATGAAGTCGCAAGCGACAATCTAGGATGTGCACCTCAATTCATCGGTAAAGTATATGATGTCTTTGAAGTTAAAATTTTTAACTTAAAGCATAGTTACAAGATTGCAGTACAGTAAATCGTGTGGAGTTTGATCTACATTCCTCCGGCCTTTTAATTTCTAAAATTATATGAACGACTCAAACTTAACAGTGGGTCTCAGATGAGAAGTCATTATTTATAGGCCTGTCTGTTACTTCAGCATGCTGTATTTATTTCTTTTAATAACCTAATTATATTATTCTCACTGTAAGATGTCTAAAAACAACATATTTGGTAGAAATCTACGTTTCGCAATAATTTGAACCCAACAGCTGTTGAGCTCACGACTGAGTGAAAGTTTTAAATGGCCCATATGTGAGTTTTCATCTACTCTCGAAATATAAGAATACTTGCGTTGTTTTCCTTCATCCTAAACGAGTGGTATGTTTAAGGACCAGATGTAGTTAAGCTAAAAATTCATTGATGCACGTTCGAAGTCGAATCCACAGGCTTCGCGCTGAGTGAGGGTCGAGCGTAGTACAGCTAAACTACTATGGATTCCCAGCCATCATTATTAATATACTTCATTCGAGCTTTCAAAATACTAAGTATCTTATTATTCACAATTTTCATTCGAAGTGTCCAGGCAAGTTGCAGCCGCGGGTATAGAATGAAATTTGATATTCGTCCTTAATTTACTGGTTTACCACGTCGTTTCCGGTTAATTACACATTAGAAGTTAACTTAGTACGTTATTAGATATGCTTAAATAAGTAACTACCGAGTACCAGTGTATACTCAGTGTCCGATACTTACTTTTCGGGAATTTGCATGCACCTGTAATCAATATCAAAATACAATAGATAAACTTGAAATGCAGTTGTAATGATCACATATGCGAGCAGGATATTAATTTGAATACCCACGTACCGAGTACAGTACAACGCACGAAACTCTGTTGCTCTTAACGGCCAGCGAATGATGTATTTCACAGGTACAATGCCCCCGAACCTTCTGCCCGCGTTATAATTTTACGCTATTGCTACACTCTTTCGTGACTAACTTCACACCGGCATAGTTTCATGCGTTGTACTGTAACTATCGGTAAGACGATTCTATAAATACTTTTCCAATATCTCAAGTAAAAACATTCGTCCCAGTGACTCACAAATAATCGACAATATATAACACAGATTCAGATATCGAGTTAGATTATATAGAGACTTTCGGAACAATTTAGTTATTGGATGAGAGCGAAGGGATTTATTGTGTCTATTATAACTTTTCTGTTTTGTACTCCTATATCTATAATTCTATACTATTGTTTTCAGATCTCAATATTCTGGATATGTCCAATGTCAAGTTTTCATATATTGGTTGCTTTTTTATAAAAACCATTAATGACACCGTTTGTATGTTTATCTAAACTCTAAAATAAAAGCTTTTAGATAACTTTAATGTGATTAAGGGCCTCTTCCACCACCAACTTTACTACTTTAAACTCACTATTAACTTAAGGTCATTTTAAAATTAATTTTGCGTTCCATGTCTTCTCTTTAACGTGTTTTAGCCCAAAAAAAACACAAAAAGAAGAATGTAGAATGCAAATTTTATTTTAAAAGTGACTTTTTGTCAAATGTCAGTTTAAAAGGAGATGATGAAAGAAGCCCAAGTATGCTCGTATTACGTACTCATTAGTTTAGATTTGCCAGAGTTGGGTAATTTCATAATTAATTTTATGTATTGTAATTAATCTCGTTCTAATATTAAATCTCCTGACAAAAATAAATAAATAATAAAGAGTTAAAAGAGGCGGTGACGAGACATTGAAAGCATAAAAAACTGTACCACTTGAACGTTCTAATTCTCTTAGTATACATTTCCATTTTGTATCCACTCCACTTCCATCAGTCTCCCATCCATCAGATACCCTATTCCGACTCAAGAAGCCGGCAACGCACTGACGACAGCTCAAGAGTTGTGAATGTCCATGGGCGGCAATGACCATCAACTCTCTGGTGGCTCGAAAGCTCGTTTACACCTCGAAAATGTTAAGCTAGAAAAAATAAACCCACTTCGGCTCTTTCATCGTGTTTGGTGGTGCTACACCGTCATTATATTGAATTCCCACTTGTTGTCATCGTAAAGCGTATCCACATCAAAAGACAAAAGTCTGTGATATACTTTATAAAAAAATAATTTAATAACTTAAAAATCCCCAACTGCGTAAAAGTGCACTAAAGAGATGGAAATGGGTAGATGTAAAAAAATATCCAATTAAATGTGACAAACATTTGCAGACGCAGGTGTACATAAAGCACGATTCGCAGTAGCAAAAACTTTTATGAAAATAAAACACAATTTTATGAATTACATTCTGAAAATATTATGTGATTATTCGCACAAATGATACTTCAGGACCATATTTTCAAAATTTGTAAAAGCACCGCAATGCCAATTATCTGTAAAACCTAATCAGGCTGCGCGTGACGGCCTGTCACACAGCTTGATATACCAACCGCACACTGATTATGACTCGCCCGCTCATTTGAAACATAAAGGTTTATAAGAATTATAGTCGCCTGTCCAGGGTAGAGATAAAGCACATTCGTCCATTGTTTTAAACTGTATTCTAAAAAAATAGTTGCAATGGTAAGCTGCCGCAAAGATTAAAATGTTATTGTTTTTGAACTTGGTCAAAAATTTGTAACTTGCTGTACTTCCAAAGTAGGCTTATATATCATAACGGGGGTGCCGAAAGACGCTATCAACCTACCTACCAACTATCTAAAATAACTCCCATAAAATATCAAACTAGGCAGTGTCTGCTCAACTTATTCCAAAGCAGGCACACTACACATTGTTTAAAGATTGCTACTTAAACGCATGACGATGAAATGAGAAAACGAGGGTTCTAAAGAGAATAAATGGTAGACTTTTATAAGACTATTCTTACCGACACTGCAATAAACGTCAAAACTTTTTGCGACTCGTGTCCATTTTTCCCTTTTTTGTAATAAACTTTCAAAATGTATTGAATTTCTACGTTAGATTCACTCATTTTGGTGTACAGAAAAACAATAGGAAAATGGCGGGACACCTTTTTTATCTTTTATTTTGCGTTTTATAAAATGTCATCTACTTTATGGTATCAAAACTAGCCAGATACAAACAGCGCAACCAACGAGATTTTACGGCATTTTTTTACATATAAAGTACGCTAAAACATTTTTCCCAACCCAATAGATGCGATAAATATATCTTTAAATACAAAAAAATAACATTTTAATTGTTTCGAATTCAACAAATATCGGTTATGGAAAGGAGCGTAATGTTATCGATGCTGTCGTATTTATTCGTATAATTCCTACAATTTATTACCTAGAAAGATAGATACCGAAACTGATCACTGTGAAGCGTAATCTTTTACAAACACCAGATCCACCAATTAGTCAAATTAACATGTGATTATTTTAAAAATTTTGGACAATACTTCGAAATACATAAAAGGGTAATAAAAAATAATGTTATGTCAGTACAATATTAGTATTTAATTGTTTATCCTTGTTGCTAGTTTTTTTTTCTATTTCTATTTCCGTATAATTGTGTATATGACTTCATGTTTTTTAAGTCGATGCAATATCATTAGGCTTACGCTTATTCTTTTCAAAGTACCCTCTTCAAAAAAACTCCTTCCCTCGGCTATTGTTTACACTACTAATTATTCCTTAAAAAAATGAAAAGCTTTTTCTCTGTCAAAGGAAAAAGCCAATCAATTAAAGGTCGAAGGGATGAGCACTGACGTCACAGGCACGTAGAAGGTCCGGGAAGAGAGGGACAAGCCGCTTAATTTCACGCCTCATCGGAGCCAGCCCGCCGGCCCGCTGAGCCCCTCACACGACTCACTGGTAAATTAGCTACAGCGCTAACCCGCAGGCACGCTTCTACTTTATCTAAATTTTCGTAATCATTCATCTGAAATTAGCGAAGATCACTACAACGACGCTCTGCATTCACAAATACATTGTTTTCAACTGTGATAAAAATATGCTCAAATCCAACCGATTAACAAACATTTCTGTTGTCATATAAAGTATTAAATAATAGCAGAAAAAGTTTTAAAAATATTTTAGTGCAACACACATTTGTTTTTATTACTTAAATTGTGCTCAAATAAATACATACACGAAGTAATGCAATTTCTACATGCTGAATTTACCTTGGCAAAATGCACTACACATATAGCTATCTAATCCTTTAATCAAAGATCTCTTCTGCTCACATAAGACGAAAACTGAAAAACTCGAAACGCTCAAAATATTAGATAGGCATCAAATAAAAAGATTTAACGAATAAAATCAATAATACCATATAAAGCCTCGATAAGTGCTAATTCATTAACTAGGTTTCATTTCAAATTAACATTTTATGTCATTTTGCGTCGCGCACGATACATTATTTTATGATTACTGATTTATGTCTCCGCACCACAGCGACAGTCAAATTGGTGATATTATTGAAACACCAGACAAGTGCGAATAGAACTCGCATCCTGAGGGCTCCGAACAATCTTAATTTTGTAAATTGATATTTCATTCAAGTCTCGATGGTTTTTTGCTTATTTTCGACACCTGTCACTTTTGATAATGGCGAGTTATGATATTCCGAAGCTTTTGTTGTTTTCGTTATGTCAAATAAATTTTCGAAATGATTTTTTACAATAACCAATTTTTGAAAATCTATATTTTCGCATAGAGAGGTCAAAATATTCCCCATATATCAATCTATATTACGGTCTACTCTCTCACCAACAAATGTCAAATTGCAATTACAAATAAAATATTTCCAACTTTTTAAGAGTTCCGAGCCAAAATAGCAAAAACGGAACCCTTACAGTTTCGTCATGTCCGTCCATCCGTCCGTCCGTCCGTATGTTACAGGCATTTTACTCAAAAACTATAAGATGTATATTGATGAAATTTGGAGTATAGATGTCTTGTATAAGCCGCTACTTAGTTTCGTAGTTATATTATAAAAAAAATATTTTTAGAGTGGGCACTCCATATTTGTACAGAAGCGAAAAAAAAATTTTTCAATACACATCAACGTGTGGCACATATTTTGACAATTCTTTTAAAAACATTTTAAAGTGTTAAGCATTTTTTTTACTAATTGAATATTTTCTGAAATTAGCGTAAATCGTAGCTTCGAAATTAGCATAAATCGTACCCTCACTTTTATTTTGTAAACCTCATGTCCAAAAAAATATGAAAAAACAAAACACAGATAACTCTTAATAAATACATTCAAGGAAAACTATTTTGAATATAATCGTATATACCGTTTTTGAATTATTGCCGAAAAACTGCGCCTCTCAACAAAAGGACATAAGTGTTATGAACATACGCTCTTTTGCTGGTGCATCTTAATTTACACTAGTTTAAGAGTAATAGTTGACATACCTGTTTCTCTAGTTATAGGCAACTAAAATGCTTATACCTATTATTTTCGCAAAACAATGAAAAAAGTGTAACAACGTAGTGTTTTCATTTGTGTTGCATTTCTTTGTAGTAATAACTTCAAAACCCTGCAGGGAGCAAGCCAGACATGCTCTTGGCTGATTTCTTCCTTTTCTTATGCTATGAGTATTGCTTTTCACCAAATTTCATGATTATAAGTTAGCGAGAAGAACCCTATATATTTTGATTTATTTGTTAATATCAAAATAAGTGACAAAAATGGCCGTATTTTTTTATTACATTAACTCGAGAGCTTGATTTTTACTGCTTCAAAAGACTGTAGACCTAAGTATTTGATGCTAATTCCTATTTGACACCTCCATCCATTCGTAAGAAAAAAGTTTTGACAGATAGACAGACGGACAGATGACAAGGAACTAATTATATAGGGTATTTCCTTTTAAGGTATTTAATCCTAAAAAAAAACTGGATTATAAAACGTTATAATCCAGTTTTTTTTTCTTATTATTATAAAATTTCTATGATTTCGTGCAAACCACATCTCTGTGAAAACTCCATAACCTAAGGCACTAAAGCCTTGAAATAATATTACTTTGCTACAACTGAGTTGCATAACTCCGTTATAGCAAAATTATATATACTGCCATGTGGAATTATGATT
The DNA here is from genome assembly GCA_005406025.1 of Eumeta japonica. Lineage (NCBI taxonomy): Eukaryota > Metazoa > Arthropoda > Insecta > Lepidoptera > Psychidae > Eumeta > Eumeta japonica. The sequence goes on from BGZK01001810.1 coordinate 16,904, forward strand.
AAACGTGACGAATTACTAACTGAACATTTTACTAAATAACTGAACATTTTACTACATAAATTTAATCTATATCTACAGCGGATTTGGCTGGGTACTGTATTTAGGGAACTTTGAGTACAAAATAAGGAATTAAAATATGCATTTGTACTTTCAATATTATTAGATATTATTTGAGTAAAGTGCGATAAAAATAATTTATCACCAAAAAAATCTTATTACCTTCAGGCTGACTTGAAATATTAAAAGTAATTTTGTACGAGCATCCTAAACGAGGTCTCTTCCCGCCTACTCCTTTGCCGTCAGCCGGCGACACATTTCGACGGGCAACAAATGTTTGTCAAAAAATATGTCTCATAAATGTTAGACCACCAAGAAACTATCAATCCATAAATTTTATTTATCTCTGGAATACCAGATGTTTATTCTAAATATAGAATAATCAACAATTTTCATTTTTATTTCTGAAATGGGAATTATTGTAGACATTTTCATTTTAAATTTTTTTCTGTAATAATTAAATTATACAAGTTAACCATTCGTCTAATGACATATATTCACTAGTTTTTTTAACTCACTATTTTGCTGACATATTAAGATCTTGAATAACAATGTGCATTCATTAACAGTGACAATCGTGTAATTAAGAAAATATTTGCTCCAAATTAGACTTGATGAGTTTTATTCATAGTGGAGAAGTATAATTATAAATTATGTTATCTTTCTTGTTTTTTTTATGTTTATACTGTTTTTGTATTACACGAAACAATTTTTTTTTAAATAAATGAATGTAACATATATGTTTGTTACAAGAAAAAATTAATTATTTAATTTGAAAAGTCAATTGTTAGATGTCAACATTTATTTTTATAGCATTTTTTATTAATTTATTTTAGAAACATTGGATGTGTAAAGAATTTATGAAGGGTTTAATCTATGACAACTTTGTTTTTACCGTGCCAATATTATGGGATATAGGACTCATATATGGCATAAACAATAGAGAGCATGCAGGGAAAACTATCACAAACGTTTTCACACTGCAACCAAAATATTTAGATGATCTGGAAGGTACAATGGCTTTTACCAAAAAGGTACGCTTAATTATTTTCGGGAAAAACGAAATAGCATCGATTTGCTGATTGTTTCATTGAGTTTTTATCATTATCTGCTCCAGATGCTGGGTGTAAGTAGTTGTATTTTTTATGATTCACCTTATTTTTGTATGTGTAAATTAGAATGTATATACGTAGTACAATCCAAAAGAGTTTAAAACTAATTATTTTCACATTCATTGCCATCACATTTCTTTCGGCTATGAAGGCGATGATAATTAGACTAAGAAGAAAGTCATAAATTTTTGCACATATTTCTATGTGATATATTGTAATCATGGGCGTGTTTTCCATATAAGCAAATAAGCTGAGCATACCTTGAAGTCCCATACATACATGCCCCTAAATGATAAATAAATATTATACGTAATAAATCACGCTTTAAAATTATATTTTCTTTAATCACGTCATATATTAGTAGTTTTACAAACAAGACAATTTACATGATTAAGATGCAAACTGCACTAGCGCTGCCAACGGCCGAAATCACAACTAGTCAATGCTTATCTGCAGTCGAATTTTTAGTATGTAGACACAGCAAAAGTGTGTCTGTGAGCGTGAAAATACATAAGGGTGTTAAGGTTTTGAAAGCAGAGTTTTTTTGCGTTCCATTCCGTTGTACTGAAATTACAAAGAATTTTTTCACCATTTGGTTAGTTATTTTTTTAGAGTTAGTTATTGACTGCCTTTAAGTAATTATTAAATTTATTTTGGAAAAAAATTAAAATATACTTCTGCTGGCAAAGTGTTTCTAAATAAATTTAAATTTGCCGCTTTTCCAGCATTATATTTGGAGCAAATTATTGAAATGTTTGCAAAGAGAAGGGAATTTTGATTTTTATTTTAAATACGTTTTCAGGAATATTTTGTGAGACAGATATTTCGTATGGAATATTACAGAAAAAGACTAGTGACATTATTTATTGTATCCTGAATATTGGAGAATTTGAAACTTTCGTGGAACTGTACAAAATTAAATTTGACATCAATTATAATTGTTTTGAAATGCAATTGTAACCAACCAAAAAAAAGCGATATTAATATAATATCTATCGACACATGCACAGTACCATCTGTTCCCAAACTAAACAACGAAATTTGTATTGTGGGTATCAGATACTTGATACAATAATATTTACTTTTTTTATATAAATATGTGCACATAATACATGAAAATACCTAGACTTCATAAAAACATTAATTTTTAATCAAATAATAATGTTTGTCTTGTGTGAGAAACGAACCCACGTCCCTAGTGTAGCCAGTAGGGTCACTGCCAACTGCCCCAATTGAGCAGACGGGAGTTGATAATATTCAACAGTGTTACAAGCGCGTGTTTTGCGCGTTTATAGACAATGTTTTGAACGAATGTTGTAGTCGCTAGAAAAATTTAAAGTACTTGAAATTTGTTAACATACTTGCTTGTAAAAACTTTTCTTTCTATTGTATGAACAGGAATATATAAAAGTATGTCCATAAGAATGTCTCGTACAATGAGAGTCGAATACGATAGGTAGCCATCATCGGTGGGTCACCAACCGAAACAAAGGTAAAATGGGAGAATTCTTTAGCCATGCTTACCCTATCTGAAATCTTAGTGCACGCCCTTGTTTACAACACATACTCGTCACACTAATCATTATACTCATACTTGCTCAAATTTTTCTACACGCTTTCATACATTTAAAACAGATATGGATCTAAAGCTGGGAATATATTGGAATGTATAGGAATGTACATGATTCACTCTTAACAATTTTACAAAAACGCATAAAATTAGAACGGAACATTCTTCTACAACTATAAATCTGGATTGGCATAATTATGATGCCTGCAGACTACCTACAGCTGTGTAAACAGAACTGGGACAGCATTAGTTGAAAACCAAACATATTACTCGAATCGTACGCAACATCACTACAGATTTCGAATGGTAACGTATGAATAATAAGGGATGTTATAATTTTTGTTGGTTCTCTGGTAGCTAACTACATTATACGAGAATATTTTAAATGAAGAATCTACTACATACACAAAAACTAATCATATCAATTAGATGCGACTTTACTTGAAGATTTCTATCAAAATATAGAGATTTTCACTATTCATATTGATTTTTCAAGAGAATATATTGAAGATGTTAGGAGTGACCTGGAGAACGATTTTGATAGCAACGACAATGATGATGAGTGTGCAGTGATTACAAACGTCTTAACTCTGCCAGTTTCTTTTCGTACAAATGACTCATCTCTTAATCACTCTTAATCATCTCGGAATTCAAGACTTGTCATTTTTGCACCGGCTTGTACGTATTTTACGATTTTTGTTTTTGTTAATACGCTTACCTACCGGTATGTAGACAAATTATTGTACGTTTTTAATATATCGTAATAATAAACACAATAATTTCCAAAATCATTCGTATCAAGTTTAAGTTCATAATAAGTTAATTCAAAATGTTTACGGTAAACTGTAAGGAAGTATCTCTGTATGGTATACGTAGGTATATAAGTGCAAGTACATTAAAATGTATAGCGAGCGGTGATGACTCCGAGGTTAAGAGCCCATTGCCTTTGAATCAGAAGGCATGGATTCCAGTTTGACCACGGGCGATCAATGACTTTTTGCCTTGAGTCGAATAAAAAAACCACACGTTCTGTTCTTTGGAGAACACCTTAAGCCATCGATCCTAGACCTTGTCACTGGGCCAGTGTGGGGGGCTTAAGGTCCAAGCACTTTTGAGACCAATGGCATCTCTCAAAGAAAAATTTAAGGAAAGTAATATTTTAACTTTAGCATCACAATAAATAAGCGAAAACGAGTGACATCCATAACATTAACACTAGACATAAGAATGATCTTGGTGCTCATAAAACCCGTCTAATCAAAGTTAATGAGTTATTTAAGAGGCAATGTGTGCGTTTTTATAATAAGATCCCAGCTGAATTTAAAAAATTGCCATTTTATGAATTTAAACGGTTCTTTAAAAGAAAGTTGTATGGAAAGAGCTATTATACTATGTATGAATATTAAAAAAAAAACCCATTGGATTGAACTGCTCGGCTATGAGGGTGCTTCATGTCATTACTAAGTGTTGTACTAAATTATTAATTATCCAATATTTTGTATTGATAAGTATAAAAAAGCAAACATTGAATTTCTTGCCCATTCTTCTCATGGCGAATCAGCATTTAGTATTTTGATAATTTGACATTTGGCATTTTGGTAATTTTAATCTCGAACACAGTTGTCCATGACGCATTTCAAGCGTAGTTTTTATTACCTACGAAATAAAGATAATTTTTGATTTGATTTGATTTGATTCAATCTGAAATAAAAAAGATAGCGGGGAGAGGGGTGCCTCACCCAGCAGTGGTGTGATTAAAAGCTGATCAAAACAAAATGTATACCCATCGCATGCGAAGTTACTAGAATACAACCTGTGGATCCCACAAAAATACTAGTAACTGAACGCAGTGAGAGGTTTTTATTTATTTATTTTGCGAGATGATTGAATTACGATACAAATAGATTATTAAATCTTTTTTCAACGTGTGAACCCTAAAGGTGCAAGTGCGTGTTGAGACGTAGTACAGTCTGATATCTGTTTATACGATAAAAAGCCATCAAAAACAATTTTATGTACGCTCTAGCTCGATAGGACGTAACATCTATAGCTTATCTACATTTTTATCCACATGTTTTCCCCATGAAATTATATAAAATATCAATCGACAACAGAAATATAAAAAACACAGTTGACGTATAAATATCAACTGAAATTTGGAATCAAATGATAAAATATTGAAGAGTAATTTCTAAAATTTAATTTAAAAAAAAAGAAGGGGGTGTAGAAGAAGAAGACCACAAAAAGAGAAAAGAAATATTTTATTCCTCATTTAGTTATTTGAATTTTGCAATTCTTTTATTTTCAATTTAATTCATATGATCAATTTGACAATAGTCGTTTTGTAAATAAAGAGAGAAGAAGTTGTAAAAGTTTACGTGTAAAATTATTGACTCAAGTTCGAGAACTGAGCCGAAAGACTGTCTCTATATCATAAAATAAACAAATGATATACTTAAAAAGTGTATTTTCACGTACATCTATTTGTTCAACTTGTCCAAATGATTTTTAAGTTGAATTCATCATTTATTTACTTTTGAACAATGGGATACGTAATATAAAGGACAGTCCTGCATAAATTTAATTGGTATGTCTGAGGTCTGTTTCTCTTTACGGCCACTTCATCACTATCATTACAATTAACTTGTTTAGTTACAACTGTATTCACATCTTTTAATTTACACACAGTGATAAAGTGACTCATTCCGTGCCATTTATAAAGTTTTTATTTTTAGCTGGACAATCTCGATCCTGTCGCCCGCGCCATTTACAGCTAATAATTTCAGTTTCTGCTGAGGTTATCGACATTATTATGTGAATATGACTATTGAATTCTGAGTCACCTTTATGATAACAGGTATCAAGAACATAAAAATTAGGCAGACGTAGCATTGTGAAAACATAATTGCTGCTTCTAAAGTAAGCCTGCTTGTTTATAGACAACTGCACATTCACAGCATAGTAAGTCTATTAACCGTCAATTACTAAGTATATTATTGTTCAATAACAAAAAAAAACTCATTAAGCTCCAATTATCTTGCGACTAAGGCTTTCGTACTAGAGGAAAATTTCCAACAACCATTACTCATGTGACGGAGGTACCGCAATAGGGTTTCCCAAGGACACATCATTACGTCACTTATTTTTAACTTCTATGTATTCGACATTCTTAAGTCCGTAACAGGTAGACAACTAATGGTATTCCAGTGTGCAGACCATCTGTACATTTTAATGCAGTGCAAAGATTGAACGAAGCCATCTAATCCTTTCCAGATGGTCTGTGGAGTAGACTCTACATGTATGCTACAAATTTAATTTAAAAACAACGACATGTCATCATCATCAATGGCAACTGACTTACAAAAGTGTAAGTACATGATTCACTACAACGGAGAGTATCAAAGTTTAAACGGACCTCCCTACGCTTGATAACATCTTGGGGCGACTATCAACGCACTCTAAAGAAAATCGATTGAAAAACTTTATTAAGATCAACAAAGTTCTGTTATACAAAAAATCTAGAACACGCATAGGAAGAAGGTCAGAACAAGGTAAAAACACATTTGCAGATTTATAGTGTACTATAAAAGAGACAGGTAACTAAATATTATGAGCGTCGGACACTACAGTGAAACGTACTTAAAAAAAATATATAGAGAAAACATGCACAAGCTATATATGGCAGCACAACATCTGACAGTAACGACATAGTGCGCATAAAAAAAAACTTTCCGGACCCACATTTTTTTTACAAATTTTTGTTCTACCACTTTGTCGGCGTGGTTGATATGTATACCCATACCAAATTACAACACAGAGTAATCGTTGACAAATAGAACAGATTATACATATGATTGAGTAAAAGTTTTGAATTTATATCGCTAGATAACAGTGCTCGCCGCACGAGTTTCCTAAAATCTATAAAAGAAAATTCATGAAAAAGGTACGATCAAGAACCAACAAAAATTGAGTATAAAAACTCTATAAGATATGTGGGCGTACAGTACAAAATAAGAAATTGGGTATAAACACGTATGTTACGTTACGTTAAAAGTAAAAAAGTTGAAAGTGTTCGGGGAACGTTTGTCTTTGTAATCTATTCCGATATTACGAAAATATTTAGTTATTACGATATTATTTAGTTACGATATTGTAGAATATCTATTATTATTTCAAAGCTAACGTAGAAACTATTTATATTACTGCTCGGTGGTTAATTCCAGGCATTTATAAGTAAAATATCAGAAGTGTAATCTTTGCATTGGTAGCCAACCGATGTTTGATAACACTATTTGTGTACAGACAACTCGTATCAAATTTTACGAAATCGTTTTTAGTAATTGTAATCATATATTTTTTATTGTATCGAGTGGAAAATCACATTGTTTCAACAAATCGCCGCCGAGTGATGCTAATTATGAATACAGTGCTATTTTGTCCTTTCTGCAATAATTAAAAAAAATGGAAATTCAACTTTATTACCTCTTATCGACATTGAAATTGATATTCGTCACAGGCGGACGACATAGCGACAGAATTCGTTTATTTTATAATTTTCTTAGTGTACGGAGGAATTCTATGAATGACCCATATTCATAATAATCTATGAAATGAATGTTCAATCTACCAGGCAGTTATAAAGCATAGAAAGTGTCTGAGCGCTCGATAGACCAGTGCATCTGTGGTATGTTTGTGTTGCCAACACTGAATCGCCAAATTACTCTGCAGGTGTCTAATTTGAGATCTCCCACTTTCTTGAGTCTTATATTAAATGTAATTTCTACTTATGTTTCTTTTTTATTAAAATATACAAATGAAAGTACGTATATTTTAATCATCCTTTAACAACACTTACGAATCTTGCTCATTGATTAAAAAGAGTTATTGACTCTAAAGACTGTAACAACGGTGTGCTTCAAACTCTAATTTGAAATAGTTAACTGCTAACTGTTAAAGTTACAAACTAAACATGACAAAATATCAGTAATCTTAGAAATATTGGCACTTATGGCATTAATTTAATGTCACAAATCTTTAAGACTAACTTATTGAACTACCGATTGTGAAGTTACCGTATTTCAAAGTGTTCAGTTTTCAACTTTAACAGTTAAATAATAATTATTTCGAATGAGAGTTTGAAGCACACTCCTGTTAGGGTCGGCCAACTTTTAAATCGGAATAATCAACCGTAATGAAAATAACGATTTTATGAAATCAAAATTCTGATGAATATCAGAAAGCAACGAATTTTAAATTCTACGTTTGAAATAAAGGGGAAAAATATTATTTGTTCCACAATTATATTGTATATTTAAAGGGCCGCATGCATTTTGAGTGCCGTGTTTTTCCGACCACTGTAAAGGATACAGTGACTGACTAAAAATACAGTTTTTCTACCTTTTTTTTTAATTTTTGTTACTGGGATTTACCTATACTTATATACATATTTAGGGTTTCGTAGCTAAAGCAGAAAAGGAACTCTTATGGTTTAATTGTGGCCGCACGTCCGTATATCACAGCCTATTAGTTATCTCATTTATTTATCGGTTTTGTAAAATATTTAAACCGTTATGAACCGCCAAAAAATTTGGTAAAAAAAAATGAAAAAATCTTAAAAACCGACCAGTATGGGCACACATGTGTATTTCAAAATAATAGATAAATACCAGCACCTGTATGAATAAATTCAAACATGTATTCGTGCTCTTGCTATTTAAAAAGAGAATTCTCATATTTATTAGAAGTATTTGCGACAATCGTTTTTGATTCAGACTTAGTGCAATTACAAACTTCATGGCATTGCGTTTGATGTACGGAATCCATGATGCCATGAATACGACCTTGGTTGACTTTTAGAGTTCCAAGCCAAAATGTCAAAAACGGAACCTTTACAGTTTTTTCATGTCCGCCCGTCCGTCCGTATGTCACAAGTATTTTATTCAAAACTACAAAACGTATATTGATGAAATTTATATTGTAGGTGTCTCGTATAAGCCGCTATTTAGTTTCGTAGTAAGATTACAAAAATTAAAAATATTTAGAGGGCACACCATATTTGTACAGGAGCAAAAATTTTTTTTTCGGCAAACATCAACGATTGGCACATATTTTGACAGTTGTTTTAAAAACGCTTTGAGGGTTTTAAGCAATTTTTCTGAATCCGTGAATAATTTTGAAAATAATCGCTTCGAAAATTGCAGACATTGTGTGTGTGTCCCCTATATTTTCTAAACCGTATCTATGTTCAAAAATATGAAGAAAATAACGAAGGTTATTAATAAATACTTTCAACGAAAATTATTTTGAACATGATGAGATATGTTGTTTTTGAGTATTGCCGAAAAACCGTGCTTCTCAACAAAAGGATGTACGTGCCATGAAGGTATGCTCTTTTGCTAATGCTCTTTAGTTTACACTAGTTTAATAATAATAGTTGACATACCTACTTATTTTTCTAGTTGTAGGCGACTAAAGTGCTTATAACTATTCTGTGCAGGAAATATGGGAAAAGTTTACCAACGCACTTTTTTCATCAGTAGCGTATTTCTTTGTAATGATGGCTTCAGAACCCTAGAATGAGCATTGTCCGTTTTTTTACGTTCTCTAGGCCAATTTTCTTTCTTCTGCTATTTATTTTATTATTCCCATTAAATTAACTACTACCGTAAATGGGCCCATTTACGTTTGTCGATCGCAATATTTAATTTTAACGTTTTTGACGTGATAACGTCTAATAAATCGATGAACCCCGGCTGTACACACGAAAAAAGCATGACTTATTGTCGCGTTCCGCCTGTGCCAAGCGTGCGAGCGAGAGCGCGGAACAATAGGGAGGCACAATCGGCCTAAGCGTTCGGCATTTGACGCATCTATCTCTTTACCGTATAATTTAAGTAGAAAAGTATTTGAATTAACGAGAGCAAATAAATGTTAATTTATCAAAAACATTGTCATTTTCAATTAACTCCTTCTTTGTATTATACAATGTAATGATAATTCAGTGATAATAATTCAATTCAATTCATAAAAGAATGCAATTTTTTATCAATGTTTTCTTGTCACGCAACCTTCCGTAAACTGACTTTACAGATAACCAATTTTTTTAAATGTAATAATATTGTAATAATATTTCGTTGTTAATTGTTATCTTTCCTCTGTGACGAAAACGAGGTAAGAACTTCTTTGTTTGATAATCGTCTCGGAACTATGCGATTAGCGTACGTGGCTTCTTATGAGAACATTATGGAAATACACATTTTTTTTTAATTCATCCCAGAGCAAGAAACTAAAAGACACCATTTGGAGAATGGGAGTGTGTTACCAGGAGATCATAAAAGAAAACGATTCAATCACGCGCTCGCTCAAGGCGACCGACCGACAACAAAACCCACATCGCATGAATCGCGAGTCACGACTGTAACTCTGCATTACCAGGAGATCATAATCGTGCTGACTCGTCTGCATCTGTGAATGTTGCGCCTGAACATATTTTTTAGACGGCTAACATCATTTTATGCTTGTAAAATAAACGTCGATCGTGAAAATATGTCGCAGGCTCAATCCTTTTTTTTAGTTGACGCCAATTAAATTTTCAAACTCTGGCAAACATTTTGGTATATATTTTTCCTGAAGATTTAAATAATTAGATATACCCTTCGAAAGGGCACACAGCGTTACCCTGATTCAAAGAAGTGCACACACCTCTTTCGGCAGTATATACGTAAGACGAATATTGCAAAATTGTAAGTATTAAAAGTGATCAATATACATTCTTTTAGAGGGATTGGAATAACTCATCGCGTCCGCTGTTTTCATTTTACTAACAGTTTTTATCGTAAATGGCATATCTAACCATTTAAATCTTCGATTGTAACATTCGTCTTAAATACAAAATCGCTCTAACCGATAAACCATTAAACAATTCTCTAATTATAACTTAAACTTTCTTCATTCTTCTCAGCGTAATTCAACTTGTGCTGTTATATTTAACTCGGCAATGTGAGCGTATCACTAAATGAAAATTTTAATCCATTTTTAATCAGTACCATTTTAAATAAATCCCTCTAAATCAGATATTTAAAAAAAAGTTGTGTGCGTGCTGTATCTACGAGATCTAATAAAAGGCAAATAAATTAAAGACCTTTCGATTGTGCCATTTATCCAGAGCCGGTCCGTGCAAATTCGTCGCCTTATAGGCAAAGGATTTGAATACGAACTCTACACATAATTAAAAAAAAAAATGCAAAATAAAGCATAAAAATAAACCAATAACGTGAGTTTTAATTAATTAATTTACGTACATTGTTTAAAACAGAAAAAAAGATTTGTCAGGTTGACGTTACTACCAAAGGAAACAATCCTTCAGTACTTAAGTAGTGATTTTTCCTTTAGTTGAAAATTTTTGTAGGCCTTTGTCTAAAAACTTTAAAAAAACTGTATCGACATCTCAAAAAGATAATGCGATATTCAATCCAATTTGATTTCCGAAAATGCTTGTATGTGTGAAGTTCCCAATCAATGCTGTAACAGTTTAAACGTCTACCGAAGGAGGCGATGCGGAATACAATAAAAGTGTATGTGTATACAAACCTTCTGGTTGACTTTATCAGGCAACCGTTCAAGAATTTCTTCGTCAAAGTTTATCCTGACTGCAATGCCAAATTAAGATCATTAGATTTTTACATTGTCGCTGGGATTATACACGAGGATTGATCAAATGAGTCGAAGTTGAAGTCCGCATCAGCCTGCCGGGCGTGCTGTGAATAACGCCGTTATAGAGCTGTGGTGTGGTCAGCATGCGCTCCACCATATAGCCCACACCGAATCAAATAAACTGCTAATTTTTAATCATCAAAAGAATATAAAGTCGTGTGTCGTTCATATCATATAGCATTTTTGTGAGTACACCGTTATATTATACGTGGGGCGCACGATAAGTTTCTGGAACTAGCCACTTACATGAACAGTCTTTAAAAAATAATTACTACATTTGAAAATGGAACTCGGGCTGTAGAATACAGTTTGTTTCAACTATTGTTTATAGATTGTGGCGTCATTTTAAAAATTGCGTGTCTTCATCACTATGGATTTAAGTCGTGAAAACTTCCGTAGTATGATTGTCTACAATTTTAAGTGTAATTTGATAGTTCAGCAGAACCTCGCTCAGCTTTGAATTGCTTTTGGCGATGAAACACCATGCAAGACTACTATTTATAACTGGTTTGCAGAATCCAAGTGCGATCGTATCAATCTCAGTGACGAATTTCATGATAGTCGCCCGTCCAACGTTGTGAACAACTAAAATACTATGCTGTGTGCCATATGATCGAAACAGACAGGCATGTGACCCACCATAAGATGCGGACATCCTTAGGCATAGGCATGAGTCAAATGAAATCAATCGTATACAATTTGACTGAGGCTCAAAAACGGACTGCGTCATTTGGTGCAATGCCATGCCCCCCAGATTCAAGGAAAAGGCGTCAAATTTGGTGTGAGACTTAGTGACAGACGACAAAACATAGATTTATTACTACGACCCCAAAACAAAGCAACAATGGGCCGTATGAGTCTATCGAGATGAGCCAAAATCGACTAAAGTGGTGCGCGAGCGAAGTGTTTCTAAATGGACAATTGCTTTTATTTTTAATATAACTGGGCAGGTGGCTACAGTTGTTGTGAAGAATTGTCGTACAATGAATAGTGATTTATACACGACTATTTGTTTTCCGGAAGTTATTGACGAACTCTGTAAAAATAACCGTTATCGTCGTATCGTCTTGCGCCACGATAATGCCATTCTCACACAGCCAAACGGACAAGTAAATTTTTAAAGGAAAAAACGTAGAACTTATGATTAATCCTGCATACAGTCCCGACCTGGCACCTTGTCACTTTATTTGTTCACAAAAATTAAGAACCAAATACGCGGCTAACCATTTTCAGAAGAGACCGTCGAAGAGTATGAAAAACATGTTTCCGAAGTCACCAAGGGGGTGGCATAAATATTTCCAAAATTGGTTTATTTGAATAAAATGTACATTAATTCTAATGGAGTATATTTTGAGGAACAATAAATTCATTTTTGACTATGCATAGTAATTTTACTCATTTATTTCAGAAATTTTCAGTGCGCCCAACGTATCCCCATATATATAATTGACGAGCAATGATGATCTAAATCAACGAGAAAATTTTAAAATACAACATAATGCGCATTTTGAGATTACAAAATGTGTATAGGATAGGATACGAATATGTTTAATTAAGTGCAAAAGACAGTTTTTAACAAGAATAAATAACTTCAAAAAAAGAGCTTTCTTCACAAGAGATAGTTCAGTAGGTAGGATGAGAACAGAGTCAACGCGATAACAGTCCAATAGTATGTGAACGCAAGACCTAACGTCGTAGTATAAAATTTGATTTTTTTTTTTATCGCAAGTACTTTACAGTAGAACACACCAAACTCTGCCGCTGTGAAGTTAGTCACGAAAACGTTGCAATGGTATAAAGTAAGAGTCTGGGGGAGAAAAAAAGAAGGGTCGGGGAGCGATGACCTTGTGCATTGCATGCATCGCAGGCAATTAAGAGTGGCAAAGTTTCGTGCGTTATACTGTACAAATACATAAAAATGTTTAGCTACTATAAACTGAGCTGCAGTGGCTTTGACAAGTAACACGTAATTGAAGGTGAATAAAAGCACAAACTAGAAATTATGATTTGATATGTAAGGGATACTATTAGAAATCACGTCAATCATTCAAGCATTATATAGGGAGAACTCGTCAGACACCTATGGAGTTTGATAAATTATCATTAGAAAATCTATTATTATTATTACAAAGACACCCCTATTTATCAGAAGGGTAGGCAGAGACCACATACTGCATATCTCTCTTGCTTCACTGATATTCATCAATATTTCCATGCAGGGTCGTCGGTTTTTGATATTTAAAATTCTACCCTTTTTAAATATGTCACCTAATTAATTGGTATAGGATTTTCAAGGGCAACCCTTGCTGACTTTCCATCACACACATTCGCTTCATAGATTTGTTTTGTCAGTCTACTTTCATTCATCCCTTGCAAATGACTAAACCACGCAACAGATCTTTTTCTACTTTAGCCACTACATATTGTTTCAAACGACACCACTCTCTAACTTCACTGTACCTACATCTATCTTTCAAAGACGCTTCCCAAATATTACACAGAATCACATCTTCATTGCATTGGTTCTATTTTCATTTTTCTTCTATGCCCAATTATCACAGTCACACATAAGCGTAGGAGGTAGGACCCCGTTATGGATAGCCAAACGCGCTTCTCGTGAGGCATTATTCATAGTAGCAAACAAAACCCCATTCATTTTCCTTATATCTCGTATAATGTCCACCGTTATTAAAAAAAACTTTCCACATATACAAACTCAAGTGTTTGATACTCTTTTCCGAAGATGAGTCTTCGATGCATATCACATAACACCATAACCTTAGTCTTGCTGACATGTACTTTTATATCTCTTGTAGGAAAGGTATGTAAGAATCAGCTCGTCCATTCTCAGTCCACACCCAATCTTTCAAATCATACAGACAGCTATCAATGAATAGGTCGAATAACCACGGTGAAGTTACACGTCCCCGTCTGACAAACCAGTCAGTGTATGTCCTATTTAGTTTGACGCGGGCACTGAAGCCTCTGTAGATTGCAGTGCTCCTATCAATACGCTACTCACACCGCGCTTGCATAGGATTCTCCATAGATCGTTCCTTTTCACTCTCTCATATGCTTTTTCCACATCTACGAAAGTACAGACCTTTGGGTGAAAACTTTTCTAATGTGATTTTGAAAATTTTATATATGTTACTTCGTCTATTTTGAGATCTCTTCCCAGGAGCCAAACAGTTTCAAGGTTCTAAGATCCTGCCAGACACGGTTGAATATCAGTCGTACGCGCGAGCGCGGAGGCAATGTGGAACAAGGAAGAATTTAATGCCATAATGTGAACACATTTGAATGCTATGATGTGGATCAGATATATCAATGGTACCGAGAAAGTTCTCTTGAATAAAAAAAAAACTTGTTGAATTTAAAAACCTTGTGCATTTAAATGTGCCCACATTGGAAAGTTTAAGTAACTCAATAAACTACGATTAAATATAATTTGAAGCATATTTTTCTAAATATCTAATTGCATTAATATTGAAAGTTATATTGCATAAATTTCTGTGATCATATAGTAATTCAAATATTTAGAATAATGCTATATAAGTACTATTTCACGTGGTCCATGAAGATCAAGACAGAAGATTTGTCAGTGATTCAGCAAAAACTCCATCAGATCATTGTGATTTCAAATTATTATAAATAAACATATATCATTCATAATCACATTACCTTGTTCATATTTTTACAGAAATTATTAAAGAAAAAGAATTGGAAGATCTTTAAGATACGAAAAACTAGAGTAGAAATGTGATGATGAATAAATACTTATTCATATAAACAATCACTATTTATTCATTAACGTACAAAGTATTTTCCAAAACTTTTTTTTATTGTATGTTTCCTCTGACGACTTGGGAGAAATCGATCAGTGTATTTACGGCATGCGAATGAAGTTGCGCGCTGCGACGCACCGCAAATTATTTTTAATGAATTTAGTTTCTTTACGGTCTGAATTAGGTTATTTAAAGCGCAATTAACATTATCACATATTCCTGCTACTGTATAACAGTGCAGTAACATACTGAAATATATAAGATTTATACAAGGCCGAAGCATTATAAACGTAACAGATGTTGAGTCTCAATGAATATATATTTATATACATATTTATCTTAAGACTAATATTTTACTGTCAATATTGTTTATTCACGCCAAAATAGTATAACTTCTTTAGTGCGTACATAAACACATGCATTTTTGCATTTTACATGCAGTCACTGAGCGACGCAAAGGAGCGTAATCTGTTTATCAGCCATACAGGGTTAGGGAAAAAGTTTTATCGTATTTTATATACAAATTCAAGATAATTTTCCATCATCTTTTATTTACGTTTTATTATATATATGCAATTTATTAAGTAGTGACATTATTCCATTGCTGTAGAAATTTTGGGATTTCTGATCAAAAAAACTGCGACAAGTAATTTAGACAGTCCTCTCTTGATGTTAACCTAACACTAACTAAAAAATTCTGAAGAGACCGAAACAAGTCAAAATCTGAGGGTGCAAATTGAAGGCTGTATGGTGCATTAACACTTCCCAACCAAACGCTTTCAATATTTGCTGAGTGGCTAAAGATGTGTGAGGTTTAGCATCATCATAGTGAAAAACCACACCCTTTTTATTGATCAATTCCAGCTGTTTTTCTCTACTTCTTGCTCGAGTCTTAGCAAATGTTGGCAGTAGAAATCCGAACTGATGGTCTTGCGCGGTGGTAAAAGCTCATAATGAATAATGGTGTTCCAATCCCACCATACTCATACCATCAACTTTACTACAGGTCAATTCGGGTTTTGCTAGTCTGTGGAGCTTGCTTGCCTTTTGGCCATGATCTTTTTTGCATGTAGTCCATTTTTCATCACCAGTGACCAATCTTTTCAAAAACGATTCAATTTCATTACATTTCAATAGAGAATAATAAATGAGTATACAATTCATTAGATTTCTTTCAGAAAGCTGTTGTGCCACCCGAGTATGGAGCTTTTTTTAAATGGATCAAAACTGTTTTGAGGTTCTTTTTTTCTATTTGGAACCCTTAAAACCAGACAAATTAGGGGCAGTGTTTTCAATTAAGGTAAACATAGATAAGGTTAAATGCATTTATATAAATATGAATCGTTTTTGGTTGCTATAGTTAGAACAAGTCTTCCAGCTATGATTAGAAAACAGGTGATTCAGGTATTGAAAAATATGCCTCTTCCTCCACCTTCTTTTAAACTGACTTTTAACAAAAAAGCTACTTTTAAAATAAAATTTGCATTTCTTGTTTTCCTTTTAACATTTGTCCAGGCTAAATTCTTAAATAATTCCATTCTATTAACTACTGTTCTTTTCTATATTTTATTTGTAATAATAATGGTTTTCATGAATTAACAATTTTAATCCATTAATTAAAATTTATTTTCCCTGACTCTAATTATCTACCCTTTTTGGCAGAAAATTTCGTGCTTCTAATTAAGGTTTGCATATTTTGCAGTCTTTAAAAAAGTGGTCTTATTGCAGCATATTTGGAAACACAACAAAGCATTTTTTTAATGATTTTAACTTTTACTTTCGTAGGATTTTGTTTTAGGGATATAACTACCATAGCGCCAATTTGACAGTTGCCAACACCATTACAGAAAATATATAATGCACAAAGATTATCTTCTACTAGAATAGGTAAATTTTAATAGCAAGAATTGCACAAAATGTAGACAACACCTGTATGACTCATGTCATTGAAATAGTAAATTTTGAAAGTATAAATTTTAGTGACTTAGACAATAGGAAATATATATTTTTAATAAAGCTTTCTGTAAGGAGACAGCAAAGAAACCTGAATCATCACTACTCAATCACTCAATATTTTTGGGAATCCAGTCTCTATACCTTAGAGTAGCTTTCCATATAGTGCTTTGCACTCTAGCCATAAATTGTTCTAGGGAAAGGAGTGAGCAAAATTCAAGTGAAAAACTACCTGAAGTCAGATTATTTTTAGGAAAACTAATTTTTTTGATTCTTCTATTTACAGAGGCAGATATAATGAAGAGTATAATTGATGATGGTATAACTTAATTATCAAGTCAATATAAAATATCACTTATTAATGTTTCAAGAAATTTCCTTGACTTGAATACTAATATTAAACTATTAAATGTTATTACAATTACAATTTTGAGCACCAATAATGAATCTACAGATTATTTACCAAAGTAACAAAACAATAGCTTTCCTATGAATATCTAGTTTCTTTTTTTTACAGAATGTCAATGGATCGTTCGCCGATATGTTTTTAAATATATTGTTTACTTTATATCTAGATGTAAACAAACAAAAGGTTTCAAATTTTTTAATATTTCGTAGCAGGTGTCATAACATTATATTAATTCAAGCCTGATAGGATGATCATTATTTTCTCTGATTTTTTAAATGACTGACAACAATTTTTTTTTCGTCAAATATTCATAAATTTAATATTTCATTCAGGACAGTTTTGTGATAATAGGACAAACCCATTTTTAAATGGAGAATCACATGTTATCACTTGCTCAATAAATACAGTCAACAGTAAGCATAATTCTTAAACAATTTAATCTGTAAATGATATTTTAGTCATTTTACAACTTTAAAATAGATAACTGACAAATCTCAAAATAAAACATCAAACTAAGACTCGATGGACTACGATGAGAATACAAGACACCGAGCCGCGAGCTCGCCTGTGATGTGACTCCGTGCGGACACCGCTCTTTAGGAACCATTTTACAATGATGTTATACATAAAAAAGAATATGCAAAATGTTGCGATAAATCACAGTACTCGGCGTAAACAAGATGTATCGCTACATTTTCGTAACTGCACTCGATACGTGTGCATATTAAAAAAAAATAAACGCCCCACGTTTCCGGAGACATAAAACAAGATTTAAATATCTTAACAATAATAACTTAGCACTACAGTTATGTAAAATATGTACACATGATACAGAACAACGGTCCGAAAGTTCACAATTTGGCGCTGCACCGACGTCGCCGCGGACACGTGCCTAAGCGTGTCGCGGGGGCTGCGGGGGCGGGCGGGGCAGAGCGCCGCGACGGCGGCGGCGCGGCGCGGCCTAGGACGATGAGCCCGCGCCAAACATGGCGGGCGTGAACGCCAGTGGCGGCGGCGCAACGGCCGTGGGTGCCGGCGTGCCCGCGTTGCGTGGCTTCGGCACAGGGGGCTGCAGGTACTCATGCCGCGCCAAACCGAACACGTCAATCCGTTCTTCCTTGCGGTACGCAAGACATGCGCGAATAAAGCTTTTAGCCTCGTTACTGACAGTGGGTTTGTTGGCAAACTGAACATCGGTAGCTTTCAGTATCGTGTTCTCCTCGAGAATGGTGGCTTGGCTTTGATTGTGGCCAAAGGGTTTCTTGCCATAAAGACACTGATAGAAGATCACACCGACGCTCCACACATCCACCTTGCTACTTATCTTTGGCGGGTTCTTGCCGACTACGAAGCACTCGGGAGGAAGATACCAGTAAGTGCCGGCTCCTTGACTAGTGAGGTCCATGCCGTGATCGGGATTGTAGTTCTCCTCATCCATGACCTTGGATAGGCCAAAGTCCGTAATCTTGATCTCACCGCAGACGTTGCCCTCGGTAAGCAAGATGTTACCCGGTTTTAAATCATAATGTATCACTGGAGGTTTAATTTCGTTCAGATATTTTAGCGCCGAAACTACTTGCATCACGATTGAACGTGCTTCACGCTCCGGAATCGTCTTATGCTGTAATTAGTAATTATTTACAGTATAATTAAATTACTTGTAAGAAACTGGATGATACTAAGTAAATATGAAAAAAATAGTATAAAAAAAAATTAAAAGGGTAAAACAACATTTGCTTTAATGGATTCCAAAAAATCAGGACATTATATTATTAAAAATAATATTTATTAAGAACAATATAAATATTTTACTTTCTAGAAGTCTGTATGTCATTTATAAGCTCAACTACAACTTTGTCAATTGAGCCCAAATTTGTGGACTGGATACATTCTTAGAAAAGTATAGAAAATATTCTGAGCAATTTGTAATAAGTAGCATTGTGAACTATTATCATTAAAAACTAGGCAATACGAGAGCTGGATCCTCGCAACTAGGACTCTATACTATTGAAATATAAAAAGCAAAATTTTGGAAATGTTAGTGCAATTTTTGCGAAATTTAGTAATTTACATAAAATGACATATCATATCTCTCTCTTAATGAATTTTAAAGATTGGTTGCAAAATAATATCAACACAATTATTAATTTGTCACTTGTGAAAAGTGAATATTGTAAATATTTAAAAAACTAATGAACAAATCTTATTCATAGCTTTTTTCATGGAATTTATTTATAAAGCTCATTTGCAATAGTAATTTTTTTCAAATCACATTCTTTAAAGATGGTGCGACACAAAATTAATAACTTTTGAAGCTAATAAACTACAAAATAAACATGTGAGAGAAAAAACACCACTACAGCATCGTAAATAAATAATACCCCATTCATCAAATTTTATGTATGCCATGTTACTGTTAATTTTCTTTTCAGTAACTACTTCATGAATCTATAAGAATCTGTTGACATAACCAAAATTTTACAGGAATTAATAAAAAAATAACAGAGTTGTAAGGCACGTGTCATATACGTGTGAACAGATATATTGACATGATATTGTAGTTTCATCACATAGGTATGAAGAAACCACTAATGTATATATGTGATTAGATAGTATTTTTTTTTTTGCCTTTGGATCCATAAAATTGCCAATGGGTCGAAATTTCATCTCATTGTCAGGAAAATAGTATTGAAAACATTGAAAAGTTTAGAAGATAGATCAAGTAGATATGCAAATTTTAATATCTTTTTTGTTTAAAATAAGCTTTCTAAAAAATGATGCTTATTTTTAAAAAGTTTTTGGAAATAACGTTTAAAATCTTACTGAGAAATCTAGTTTACATCATTCCGATAATACAATGCTTTCATTTAATACCTTGTCAATAACATTTTGAAAGAAATTAGTCTATCAGTTTAGTATTTTAGTAGCGGCAGCTATTTAGAAAAATTAAATAATTGGGTACACTATAATTGTATTTATTGTTGAGCATGAATGCAAAATTTCAATTCAAGTAGAAATGGTTCAAAATTGAGTTGCAAAATTTGAACCAAACACAAGACATAATACACACGTTCATTATTAAAGCCATGGCCATGTATTGCTATCTCGATAACAATACATGGCCAAACAATGTATAGTAAAAAATTCCATGTAAAAAGGGACATATTTAAAATCAGAAAAAAATTGTCATTAAATGTCTAGTATGTTTACCTGTTTAAGATAAAAGTCGAGATCATGGCCATTGCAGTATTCAAGCACAGTGCAAAATGAGTTGCCATCAATTTCAAACACGTCATACAGTTTGACAATGCGCGGGTGGTCTAACGCCTTATGGATGTTATACTCCCGTAGAGCATGCCTGAAAACAATGATTTTGGCAGTTCTTTAGTACAAAATTGAAGAACAGCCAAAAATTTATAGGTGACTTTGTAAGGATATAAATATTGTGAACGAACAATATACTTATATCAACGTTTTAATTACCCCAATATAGAATTATACCCTACCACAATCTTTTTATTTCTTACTGAAGGACTAAATCTTAAAATCTTTCTTCACTCTATATTTGAGACGTGCTAATGACCATTATCATAAATGCAATCATTAGTCCTGGACTGACTGCTTAACATGCTCTCCTAGGCACGGAACGAGTGATTTAATTTTGCTTAAGTTTAAAACTAATCAGTCAGTTTGCACAAACAATGTGTGTTATGTATAACATAATGTGTAAGATAAGTTGTACAAAAAGATAAAAATGCTAATTGAAAAAGTAAGCTTAACATTTGACAAATAATATATCACTTATCAAAACTTAGTTTATATTTAGGAATTACGTTTTCTGTTTTAATGTAATCTATCAATAAAATTTAGGAATATAGCTTTCACTATAATACTGAGAGTGAATGATTATGTATATGTATATATGAGTGTTAGTGTATGATTTACATCTATATGTACTCTAATGAAATGCACTTAACAGAATATAGATTCGTAAGTGCTTAAATTTGTATAAAACAACATGCAATACATTAAAAATTGTAATATCATAGACTTCCTAATTCAGTTAATATTTGATATTCTGTATGTTAAATAATTACTTTATATAAACTATATTTTACCCACGTGAGCATTGCATGTATTTTTTTATCTTTCTTATTGATCAATCTTGTCAATCCTAATCCCAATACCACATTTAATTCATTCTAACTTCAATACTGCTTTTGATACCGATCCCAGTCACACTTTTGATATTAATCTTGGTCCCACACTTGATTTAAACCCCAATGACATTCTTGATTTCAGTTCTGGTCTAACTAAACATTCGATTTCACTTCCCAATTTTGATTCTGCTATCGGTCATGATTCCGATTTGGATGAAACTGAGGTAAATGCTAGTATCTAAATAAAGTAAGTGTAGTAATTTGGTTAAATAATAACAGTACAAATAAACAAATGAAAATGAAGACAAATATTGGTAGAAGTATAAAAACATGTGCACATTCAAATCTAACATAGTGTCAAAATTTCAAAACAATGATGCAATACTTTTAAAGGTTAAGATTTTGAACAAGCAAATGCAAAAAAAAATGCCTTTAGCAAATCACTATTAGTCTCAAAAACATAAAAAAGAAAGAAAAAATATAAATCATTGGAAATTGTATAAAATTGGATTATTCAAATTTGATCATTATTTATGTAATTTTAATAAGTAATAAAACTTTATAAAAGCATCGCTTCCTAGTTAAAAAGTTAGTCAATCATAAAGAATAATACTTTTTTAATCTCAAAAGGGCAACTTCTAGAAAAATTTATTGCTTGAAATTTCAAATTTTTTTTTAATTGCAGTATAAGTATTATATTGAAAATGTAAAACACAGTGATATAATTTAAAAGCTAAATAATGCTAAAAACTGACAAAAGGATGAAACAGTAGCTCTTATCTGAAACAGACATCAAGAGCAACACTAATAATATTCCATGAACCCTTCGCCTATTGGGTTCTAAAAGTGACACAGACAGGAGTCCAGGCCATTGTGTAGGGGATTTCTCCATATTAAAAAAAATAAACGGTTAATATAAAAGAATACATTTCATATAGATAGTTGAAATGTTGCCATTATAGGAAAATCATACTCAGTGTTTTTTAACTAACTAGATTAAATGACTGGAGTGTTTTTATTTTGTAGTGGTGAAGAGGAGGTTGGGGGGTGAAGTACATCACTGGACACAAATGCAATCTTTTAAAATGTTTATAAGTTCCTGTACAAAATAGTTCATTGAAATTTGGTTAAATACACAATAACTATTGACAAATCATATGGACTCACTTGATGTAGTTAGCCTTTTTATCCTCTTTCCAATCCTTGTTGAGCTGATGCACCTTGCAAGCAGTATAGCGCTGTTCACGTAGGTCGAAGGCCTTGTGCACCTCACTGAAACCGCCTTTACCCAGCAGCATCAGCAGTAGATACCTACACACAATATCCTCCAATATAATACACATTACTACATCATATAAAGAACACAAATATACATGAAATATTGCACTCATTAATGTGGTACATTAAAAATAATTTTAGGGTTATGTTCTTAGGGTTAAAATGGGGTTATGATCACTCTTGTTTATAACAAATACAAAACTAATAAAAATACTGAAAATGTTGATCTCTGCAGACCACACCCTAAACTTCCCTATGCGATATACAAATATACACACTTTCAATCTTGAAATGAAAAGGTGCTTAAGTAAAAACCTTTAAGAATTTTTACAGATGTCATAAACTCAATTAATAATATAGAGAATCAGATCTTGATGACTCAATTTGTTTAGAAGTGATTTGATGAAAACTTATTTCTTGAAGAGGACTTCTTTAGTCCGGGTTTCGCCCCCTCTGGGAAATTAGGTATGACGGGTGGCGAACCTCGCCGCCACAATCGAGCCTAGAGCTCTCGATTCCCCCATATGGAAATTTGGGGCCTGGCCTTCCCCAGATATGATGGGACTGTTAAGGACAAGCCCAGGGAAGGATTCTCTGACAATGTTAGTACCCCCCTCCTGGGGTAATAATTTTTAATTTTCATAAAAACATATTAAAAAAAGGGCCAAATTTTAAGCACCCGAAACCAACAAGCTTATATGAAAAACTTAATGGATGCAAGTGAAGCAAAAGTGATATGCAAAGATTGTACTTTATAGAAATCTTTAGTCTCTGTCTACCCTTCTAGGAAATAAGCAAAGTTTATGTATTTATTATTATTAAGAATATCTTGTAATTGAATGGACCGATATTAAAATTGGTCAATTGCGATTGACATCAAATAAATAAGTATTCAATGAATTTGATTGGGGATTCAAATTGATTAAATTTGATAATTTTGAAATTATTGTCCTATTTAATATTTTTAGAAATATGTCATTATAATGTAAATATATTTTTTAATACTTGAAATTATGTTAGCTACTTGAGTTAAAATTCCAGTAAATTTAAAATGAGTGTAAACTTCTTGATTGTTGTAAACCCAATATTAATTATTTGATTCATTTAGAAACTTAGTGAAAAAAAAACAATATTTGATCTGTACTTGATCAAAAATTAATGAGAAATGTCATGGGAGTTGTGTCCCATGTATAAATATAGTTGTTTTCGCTATACATATATTATTGAATAAGAAGCACATTTTGTTCTTAATTATTACTATAAGAATATAAACAAATTATCCATATAAATAAAAAATGAATGTTTGTATGTTTGTTCTCTATGTGTGCCTTATCCATACATCTGATTACGGTGAAACTTTGGCGATATGTTATATGCATATCCAGAAAGAAAAAAAAATCTAGCATTTGTCCCTGGTTTCAGTCATGTATAATAATAAACTAAATATACCACTAATAAACCAAACTAATAAGCCGATTTTTTTAATTCTTTAATTACAAAATCTATTCTTGAGTAAATTAGGCTACTAACATTTATCTCCAGCTTCATCCGTGAATTTATATTCCTAAGATGATTTTAATAATTCTTTAACTCTTATATAGTTACTATGTCTCAGGGTAATACAGCATATTTTTCATTTTGATATTCAAAAGCATGACTAGGATAAGAATCGAAAACGAGACAAGGATCGAAATTGACATTGATTGATACCAAACAAGAAAAAATCCATTTTACATCTATGCTCGTGGAGCTGCAGGCATTAACTATATGGGCAAGCCATCTACAAGAATATACAGAACAACATCTGCTGGGTTTAGTTAGCACACTTACAATCAGCATATTCAACATATATATGAACATACTACTACTATATACACCGCATGTAGATACTGCAGGCACATACATATATATATGCTTGTAAACAAGATATAAGAGTAAACTAATGTAGAGGAGCAGACGCTTTTTGGCACCAAGTACTCGTTTACCCCCTCCCTGTCTTTTTCGTCTTTCTGTCTCAAGTGGCAGATGAACACTTATTCCTGTGTGGCTTCCATCTGCCAAACATCTGATAATGAACTTCATTCCAATTAACTGGCATTTGTAGTATTCGACATGGTATTTTACAAAATAGAAACCAGTTCTTTTTGAAATTGATAAGTAGATTAGATTAAAAGTTGTGGGGAGAAAAATATAAATTATCAAAAATTTTTCTTTGAGGTCCAATATTTATTTAAACATTGAGAGTTTGATTTGCCATAATTTCATATTAACAAAAGAAATACAATGGAAACACACATAACCATACATACATATGAACACCATAGTATACATCATCAGAGTAGCTTCCTAGGACTTCGAAACATTGATATATCTGATAAAGATTCGTTTGTCAAAAATTGAGGAAAAATAATATGTGAAATTTCTAGTTTTCTTAAAGAAGAGTTAAAAAATACTTGTACTCCATAAAGAAATACATAAGATTATAATAAAAAATATCTGATTTGATTAAAGCTTTTTTTGGTCATGATAAACAAGTATTCCTCATAACTTCACTGCAAGTATTACGACTAAGTGGTTTGAATAAGCTTACCGATCAGAGAGCACAGGATGCTGAGAAAAGCGGCTTTGGTCTTCATTATGAATACGTTTAAGTTCACGAATATGTAAGTTTCTCTCCCGTTCTAGCTTTTCCATTTCTAGTTGCAGATCAGCATCTTCTTTTTTAAGAGCACTCTGTCTGAGCTGTCGGCAAATACATTTTTGTTTACTATTTATTACAATAATGTAACTACATTAGACTATAGTAAATTTGTTTTAGATAACTAATTAATTCATTATCTTATTGTATCTAATAACATATGAAGTAAAAAACTAATTATTAACATTTAATTTCTACAAACAACTAGCATATACTTTATATATGCTGAATACATTGTTATGTATTGACTGAATTTTAGATAATTTATGTAACAGCATTCACTAATAGCGTAGGGCAATCTACATATTTAAAAACTAAAACTCCCAGAAAGTTTTGATTCTTATAAAAATTGTTGATGATATTTATCTATTTATGTCGCTCTTACTTTCTCAAAATGTGTTATTTACTTGACTGTAATCATTAACTTTTTTTAAGCTCTTTTTTTATTTTAGTACTTTAAATTTAAAAACTAAACTAAATATTATGCACATATTAAAGACATATCAATAGTCTACATAATACTTCTGCTTAGAAAATAAAATTCTGCACTAAAATAGTACTGAGATTAAACATGAAAACCAAAAAACTGTTGGTGAGATAAACATGCGTAATCAAAAATAGCAAATATTGGTGTACCATAATCTTTACCAAATTCACGAGGTACATCAATGCATGCTTCATATTTTTCATACATAGACAGTATCAATCCATGTTATAAGTTTTACTAACTGTTTACAATGCATTTGGCATTACTGAGATCATGTATTTTAAAATGTATTTTGTTGTTTATAAAAATTGTAAAATGTATTTAGTAATGTATAATTAAAAATCTTAATAAATTATTTTATTAAGTCCACAAAGTTTCATGAAAATGAAATAGCAGATGGATTATAAATAAAACAGAATAACAAAACCAATGATCATTACAATTTTGCAGCCAATACTTACGAATTCATATAAAATACTTACAAAATGTTTTTGGGCTTTAATATTTAGAACATTTATGGAAGGTTACATCAAGAATGAAAATGCAAATGATATAAGTAAACATAAGGCTCGACTGATATTATATGGTTAATCTAACATCTAAATGTTACAATTTGCATATATGAGTTGCACTTTTTTATTTTGAAGTAAATCACCATTAATATTTTACTTTAGACATAAGAAGTCCTAGATATGACAATCAGACGATGCAAAACATGTATGTTTAAATCTGAATTTTACCACACCTTGATATACAAAAAAAAACTGTACCTTTTCTACAGGTACTTGGACAGCATTAGTTACTTCGCACAGCTAGGTGTAATTTTATAAAATAATTAAATATCAAGTTGTGGTTATCACCTTAAGGATTTCGTCGGCTTCGTAGTACTCCTGCCAAGTCATACTGGGCAGTGGATCTGGTTTGAGAAAGGTAGGAGGATCAGTCCCATTGTGTAACGGTTGGGTGCCAGGCGTGGTGGGCGCAGACGCACTGCTGGCTGTACGCTTGCCGCGGCCGCCGCCACCTTCAGAATTCGATGGTCGCTTTTTGAACAGCAACTTCTTTTGACGATCTATCTCTTCTTTCTCTGCCGTTATTTCTTCTTGCCGCCTATACATTTATTTATTTCACATTTAAATATATATATTATACATTTATTTTACAATAAAACAAAATACATGTAATGTTATTAATTAATTATTAAAGTTTAATAATTAATTTAAAGTTTAAAACACAAGAAAAGGATGGAGAACATTACATAATCACAAATTTATTAAAGGGCAATTTCAATGTGTGATCTTTTGAAATAATCTTTTATATTATATAAGACAAAATATCAATCCTGATTATATTAATTTATATCTAAAAAAGGAATAGTAGAGATTTCAGTTTGCTGCTTTATTACCTTGTAAGCTCTTGAAAAGCATATCCATCAGTCCAGTTTTCTTGAAAGGTGGCTCCAACTCTCTGAGTCACAAACTGCCCTAACCGTAACCGGTTCTGCATGCACCGCTGTCGGGCTTCTTTCTTTTCTATAGTACTTTTCTCATTTAACAATTTCTTAACAACTTCTATACATTTATTGATGTGTGATTTATGTTGTTCAATCACCTGAAATCGGAAGTGAGAATTGATTAGAACACTTGTATAAAAAAAACATTAGACTTCTATCTGCTCCAAATATAAAATTTACGATAATTAAATGAAAAAAGAAATTTTGAAGTTACTTTTACTCCATATTTAACATTTAAAACCATGCAAAAATATAGTATCTTTTTGCATGATTTTTTTAGATGGTATAACATGGTGTCACTTGCATGTCTGGTATATATTTCTAAATTAAATATGCACTTATATTTTAATGCAATTACATTAACAATCAATAGCTTACAGGTACTTTATAGGCCTAATTAATTTCATTAAATTTTGGAACAAAACTTCAATAATTAATAATTTTTATGCATTAATTTAAACACAGTGTTATTAAAAGTTCTAATGTGAAAGTTATTACAGATAGCCACACAATAAACACGTCTCAATAAATCTGGCAGCTTATAATTTAGTATGCAGTACAGTTCATAGAGAAATATGTTGAATATGCTAATATTCCAAAAAAAAACAAGTAACAAATAATAGTAGATTAGCAAAACCTTGTTCTGTTGTGTCACTTGATGTTTCAGTTCTTCATTTGTCCTTGTTAATTCTTCTATTCTATTATTTCTTATTTCTAAGTCAGAGGATGCTTGAGTTTCTAACTCTTGTATCCTTTGACATGTCAGTTCTGTTTGAACCTGATTAATAAAATACAATACAATTAAACTTTAAAATTAGGCCACAATATAAAAGATACATTCTTTGATTGTTAACATTTGTTTTACATAAATAGAATTATGACTTTGCACTCATTAAAATCCTTGAAAATCAAAAATAGTGCAACACACTATAATAAAACTTGAATATATTATTATTAGAGAAAACTCACAATATTTCAGTAATACAATGTAGATTTGTATTAGCTCAGATTTTTGATATTACATAAAATATCACCTGCTTAACAGAGGTGTGGGGCCGCGGCTGCGGCGCCGAACGCAGGAAGTCAGCGCCCGACGGCAGCAACGACGACGGCGACGGTGGGTACTGTCATAATAATAATGCATCATTATTTATAACAATTTCCTTCATTTTCCACAATCTACATCAAAAGTGAAAATGTGTAGCACCTTAACTAATTTAGATTTTCCTCATAAATTGACATTTAAACGAGTTTACGACTTCGTTGTTGTGCTATTTATAATTTTCTCATAATTTGATTTGATTGAATGTAAAATAACTTTTATGCATTAACTTAATTCAAATTATAAATCTTAAAGAAATTAAATAAATCCTTCTGATGAGAAGAATTCCAGGACATACACGTTCAAAATTGATCAACTCAAAAACAAATCAATCAAAATCAACTTATAACATCTGAATTCTCATATCTTTTTAAACACAAAAGTTTATAGGTATTCTTTTCTTGATTAGAATAAGGTACCAGAGAAACCAGAGATGAAAACTGAAGTTTTCTCTATGGAATGCTATAATAAATCAACTCCTGTTTAACATCTATTTTCTATGATGTATTCTGTATTAAAGCTAGTAGGATAATGTTAACTGCTCTACTCCTCTACATTAATGAAAACTTGAGTTCAGAAAAATTTATGAAATATGCCATTCTTGATATCACTGAAGGTACATATCAGTAGAGGTTCTAGGATCATTTCTCCTCTCCTGCAAAGATGGAATACAGATGTTTAGATCAAATGCCTGCAAAAGGTGTGAGACACCTTACTTCTGTATAAGATTTTTGGTAGCATTCTTCTAAAAACCAAATATCTGCTTGCCTTGTCTACTGCGAGTTTCAACACAGTGAAGTATTCTCATATACAAGGAAGTGTATAATTACCCATATCCTCAATACTTCAATTTTTTGTATAAGATTATGTTGCTACCTTCAACAACTTTACATACTGATTGATATTTTGATGAAGAATTGATGAGAGTAATTAAAATTTGATTGTGGATATAAAATAATGAATTTCTCACATTTCTCACTTGCAATTGAATATTACGCATTATACTTTATTATATATCTTTATATCTTTTATTTTTTTCTCACATTATTAAATGTGAAACTTTGCAAATGCTAATCTGTACAATGGTGTAATATATGTATTATTATATGTCAAAAACTAATTTTGTGGTTACTTTTGCCATGATAGTTATCAATAATCTCATCAGTCACAACACAATTAGTTTAACTGTAAAATAATGTATTTATACAAAAAAATGTGTATTAATATATGATTAACATATTCAGTATAAGTGAATTGATTTTGACAAATTATTTAAGCTACTTCATTTAAGACTAAATAATACACCATACATAAATTTTTAACATTCCCTGAAGTGTTTTTTAAAATTATAATCATCAGCATTTAATTAATACAAATGGAATAAAATACAGAGCGTGAATGATAAAATTGGCCCTTAACTCAAATAATGTAGAATTTGAATTATTAATTAATCATTGCATGCGAAGCCCAAACTTTACAATTTCATTACTAAACATTAATAAAAAGTGTAAAATAAATCAGTGTTGCATATGAAATCCAAAAAAAAAAATGATAACAGAAGTCTAACCATGGGGTAGTTGGAGCCCTGCGGAGATGGCGATTTGGCGCCGGCGTGTCTCACAGGGCTGGAAGAGGGGTGCTTAGAGAAATATTCACGAATGTTCTTGTCAGAATTGTGTCTCTGCTTGCCTCCGCCTCCGCCTCCACCACCACCGACGCCCTCCTCACCTGTACATGTACATATCTTCATCTGGGAGGTATAATTTATAGCTAATGTAACCAAAATTTGCATCTTAATATTTTAGAAGAAAAGAAACGCACATACAACTTAATTGCCAGTTATAATTTATAGGAAATAGTTTTTAGAAATACCACTTATTGTAATCGTTACTCACTATAGCCCTGTTAACTCAAAAAGCTTTATTAAATATCATATTAAGCTACACCTTAAAACATATTATTTAATTTAGTCATCTTGAAATAAAAATGCTTTTATAAATATCACAAGCTTGCAAATATTATTTTTCACTAAACAATTAATAATCAGAATGGTTTCAATAAAAATTGCATGCTTGTTTATCTAAATTTTAATAACACTGAATATATTCTAACTGGCAAGAACAAGTATCACTGAAACATTTGCTTTTTAATATTAATATTGGGCAACACAGAAAGTTTATGCAACAATTCTTCATATATTTATCATAATTATATTTTTCTAAGCCTTAAAATTCAAATTAGTACTAGTGTCTATTGAAATTGTAAACATACACTAATTACTAACCTTTCCTCTTTCTTTTCCTTTCAGGCATGGCGATGGTAGGTGTGGCACCGCTGGGAGGCACCAGGGCTCCACCTGGTCCGGCTGTGGAGCCCCGCATCGCAGCAGACTTCTCGGGCGTTAATACATCTACTTCTTTGTCGCTATGAGAAGATCCTGAAATTGACACAACATTCGATTAAAAATAACAATTTACTTTATTCAATATAATGTTTTAAAATTACGTGTTCATAATAAAATTAAACAACATAGATGAATCCAAGCACAGCTACTAATGAAGCGTACTACCATTTTCATATAGGGATAAACAGTTTATCAAAATAAAGTGAATATTAATTTTCACACAAAAATTTCATGAGAGAAAAGAACTTCTCTGGAATATTTACTATACACTAGTAAACAGCAATTCAAGCACACTCACATAGAAATAGAACTTTTTTGCTTGTTCAATACATCTTCCTTGCACTATTCACATTCATATGAATTTATCTGATGACTTGAATATTATATAAACAACTCATTAAAATTAAAGATGTTCTACTATAACACGTTGAATACACTTTGTGGAAACCAAAATTCTGATAAAAATTAAGGTTCTTTCTCCACAATAAACTGCTTAGGGTAAATAAGTAAAAAAAAAAATACAAATTACAAAATTAGATAAGACATTTGTTTCATTAACTTGTCTCAATTTAAATTTTCAAACTACGGAATTACGAGCACTCACTTCTCGCAAAGAAGCCGAGCTGTCCTGTGTAGCTGTGTTGTGTTATTCCTTCGTTTTTCCAGTCGTGCATTGTAATGCACTATGATGTCGGATCACTGGAGGAGAGGCGAAACTTTCACGATTCCTATCCGGCATTATACTCACAACGTGACGTCACAAAACCGCGATCAATCACAGATTTTCACCAGTGTTTTAAGTCTGTTCGGTCCTGTTTATTACCATTTATTATCGCGGAATAAATTAGGGCTAAATAGGCCGGTGAATTAGTTCGGACTGAGGTCCTGTCCATCACTAATTTACACTGCACTTCCGACACTATTCACAGTTTTACCTGTGCTCATATTGGAGTCCTGATTGTGTAGTGGCTGCCCCGTGTTGACAGTAGTTTGTGGTGCCATCTGAATTTGTGACCCAGCTGACATCTGTAAAGAAAGATGGCGTCCTTACATATGACTCGCTCACTTAGCACTCTTTCGTTTTATCAAATATGTTATTTGTGTAGCGACTAAACATTTACACTTCAATATTACGTACAATTTAACACTGTTATTTTCGTCAAAACGATAAATAATATTACGATAACAATCGAAATAACCTAACTAGTTTGACAGGTCGCCGTAAACGCTCGCGACAATCCAACGGAACGGATACGCATCTGAGGGGCGCGGCGCGGCACGGGGCGAGGTACATCACGAAGTTCACTCCGAATGAAATAATAATAATAAGGACGGGCGAGGCGCCATTTTATAAGGATACAAGGCCGAAGGTGTGATTACAATCACACGAAAAAAGTTTCTTAGCTAAGTTTGTGTAAATAACTCCTCAAAATGATTCACAGGTATGTCTAATAATATCTATTTCGGAATGCACCGCGGCTAGATTAAGCACCGTTCGCGATCGCGACGAGTTACTATGACGGGTCAACAGCCCAGGAATGTGATCACGACACTAATCGAGTGTTTTTGCACTCACTGAAAAAAATCTAACTTACGTTCTTCCATAAATCTGATTTTTCTTGCGACGAGTGAACGATTATAACTGTAAATAATAGTTTAGTTAGTGACAAATTGACCGATAATTTCCACACGGGTCGCCGAAGCGGCGGGGCAGGAAGAGGGCGCGCGGGACGCGGCGTGCCACCGACCTGCGGCGAACGAGAACGTGATATCGGCGCTCGTGCCCCACAACAAACTGCTTACTGGACGTGTTACGTAGGCGTCTGTGCCGCCATGTAGGTACATAAATACGAATAGCTGCCCGCTACGTACACTACGTACCTAAACGTTATATCCGAGCGCACGGTATCCTTGTGTGCGCAAGGCAACACTGAATATTTTATACGATCTTGGACTCGAGGTGCGGAGATATATAAACACTGCTGGCGTTGCATATTTTGCTTTCTCTATTCATAGGCATTAGTTTTAATAACTACCTAAACAATCAGATTTTATTGTCACAAGTGGACGACAAACGACTTTTATTTGCGTTTACACTAAATAAAACAAAAAAAAAACAATTTATTGATGAGTCAATAATAATTACCTACTTCCAGAGGCCTTAACCAGAAACAAATTTGTTTATATACATTTCTTAGGTATTAATAAATTAATAAGATTGTTATAAATTTATCTACGTGAACTATAACTAAGGATTTAGTTTATTAAAGCCTCTGTAAAAATGGAATCCTAATATTGTCTAAAATTTTGGTTCCAGACCATTAGAAAGTGAAAAAATACTTTAAAGTAGATGTCCAAAAAAAGTTAAGAGAAAGATGAAAAACTGTTAGGTATTTAATGTTAACTATTAGAACGTCGAACCTTGTCCGAGAGACAAATAAAAGCAATGCGCAGATCACATAATCAAGCCGAGAACCGTCACCGCTGTTTTAGCATTATCGCAACGTTGCCGCACCGCACTCCCTCCGGTGCCTCCCGCCCCCCTCCTCCGATACCTCCCCGCCGTCGGCCCCTCACACGATCTCACCCGCCTCCTCCCGCCCTCCTCAGGAGTCGGTGCGAGCATTCTATCCATACTAACAGATCATAAATTAATCACGAATCACAGATCGAGCAAACATCGAATTGCATATCTAGGGCCTACCACAGAAAACAATACTATTAATAACGAATTTACGGAAAGAGATCTTTCCCTCGATACACGTTCGCGCATTCGATAACGTAAATTTTAATTTATCTCATCGTTGAATTAATTATTTGTCGAGTGGTTATTACACCGCAAACAATCGCACTAAGACAGCGTCGGTCGGGTTACACGTATGTGAAATGGGCGCGGGTGCGGCGCGAGGGGTTGGGGCGGCGGCGCTCGGGAGGTGTCATGACGCAGGTCCCTATCGGCACGGACGAAGCAGGCCAATGCCAACCGGGTGCGAACAACTCCGCGGTTATTGATCACGTCCCCTCCGCGCCGCCGTCGACCCGTCTCGGCCAGCTCCCAAAGAAACCCTTCCCCACCGACTGATACGACTACCTACCTAAACTTCTAAAAAATTCACGCAGATATTCGGTTAGATTTCCCAGAGTTAACGTTCTCTGCATTGAAAAAAAAAAAAATTAAAACGAAATGCAATACGTTACGTTTCGGAAACGCCCTTACACACTCTAAGGAAGGAGTTTAAAATAAAGTAAAAATAATAAAACATTAATAAATTATTTCATCATACACAGTCAATCCGTCTAATTCATTAATCAATCGTCAACTCTTATTTTTACACGATTTCACCATGAACTTAGTAGTCCGGCAAATTGTTAACAGTCGATTGACATTTGATGAACTTAAAAAATTATGGGGCACAGCAAAATCGGCTCTAACTAAAAAAAAATTTAAATTATATTGCATTATTTAGGTTTCGTAGAACAGTATTACAATAGGCATTTTTTTAGAAAAATCATTCTATTCAAAAATAACTATTTGTATAATTATACATTAAATTGAAGTTTTATACAGTTAAGCAATAAAACTTATAGTTCAGAATCTTATCGTATACCATTTTTTGATAACAGTATTGTAATCGTAATATTAAAACGCGATATTTGAAAAAATTACAGATCAGCGTTGTATGTAGTATTAACAGAGTTTTTGGAATTGTCTGATCTATGCATGAATATTGTACATAATTAATAGCCATAAATAAACCGGTATTAGTTTAATATTCAGAAAATTCAAGGCTAACTCTAACGGTCGACGTATCGAAAATTTGACAACCGCAGCGAACGAAGCGGGTAGGTAGCGACCGAGGAGAGCATATTGCGTCGCGACGAACTGCGTCTCAACATAAAAGGCAATCAATACTCGGTCACATCTCTGTCCCACATCCATTGTGGGAGCGCAGCGGCTGCGGCTGAATCCCGAAACCTGTTGTGCATCCGCGCGGGCCCGTAAGGCGTTTAACCCAATTCCGAAGGGCGAGGGGAGCCGCCCCGCGGGCTGCTGTCGGCGCCTTCCGCCGCGGCGTCTACCTATCGCCTAATCGTAGAGATTAAAATTCCCGTGTCTGCAATATTGATTATTTCGAGCGGTGCCCCTGGCTAACGCCACATGGATTTTCCGCACTGCGCATTATGGGCGCTCGAAACCTCTAGAAACGTGAACTCTCAACGCTATTAACTACATTCAAAAATCTAACATAACATACGATAGAGTTTAAAAATATAGCTACAAAATATAAATGTTTCTAGAAATATGCGGAATCGAACAATATATAAATTAATAATTTCTCAAAATACCTTTCATTATTTCGTAATATAAGTGCTTAAAATCGAGTCTACTAGTAGGGACAATTATCCTATTAATTTGATTAGAAAAAAACACGTAACATATAATACGGCAACATCTAATTTCCTAATATTTATTGAAAATTTAACCATCTCGTGAATTCATGACATAGCGACATATATACCACACCAAAAAGATTTAAATTGTAGTTATAGAGCGGACGTTGACAATATTTCCATACTATTCTCGCGCGTCGTTAACCGCTTCCCAGTCACGCTGAGGCGTATCACACTAAATTTATTAGCTTCTTGTGAACTGTAGAATAATAAGTTGTATATTACGATTTCGTCCAGATTGCAATGCAGTACTAAAATTTAAACGTTAGTGATACTCCCCGACCTCACACGGTAATCCGATAAAACACGATTTCATAAAAGACACAACTGTCGGCCGTTTATTGTTTGCGACGATTACGGTAAGTTTTCCCCCACAGCGCGGGCCCTCGCCGCGCCTCCGCCCGTGCGAACTCTACATTTATTTTTATTCGGCGGTTGCGATCCCATTCATCATCGACGGTCACACTATTCCGAACTTCTCAAGCTGTAATCTTTGAAGGTATGTCAATAAAATAAGTTCTACAGAAACACGATAACAATATACAAGTCAATTTGTACGATTATCATGTATATTAACTACTTAATAAACTCGTATATATATTATTACTCACTTATAGAAGTATTCGTGCCGTTCTTCTCATTCTAAGGATGTGTGTGTCTTTTTAATGAAATTTACAAAATTGTTTCAGCTCTTCGTAAAATTATATACAAAAACAATCAATAAATGTAATCTTGAAACCGCTATACATATAAAAAAGGATAAATAAGTTAGCCGATATAATTATCTAAGCAAAAAATTATAATTTTCCTATTTAAGGTGCACTAATTACAGTTTGCACATTAAATATTACACTTGCGTGTTTCTTTACTCCTATTGTCGCTCTAAAACATAAATAAGTCATGCACTGCACCCGCTGCACTACCAAATTTTACATATTATAAATTGAAAGAAAAACCTATTCAACTCGTACCAGCAAAAGATACGAGATTATAATATACAAGTTCCTTCTCGTGTTCGAGATAATTATACTCGGCTTGGTGATTTAATTAGCACACATTACATTACAATTGACGACACATGATATATTTTAAATAAAAATATATACACATGAAAACGTTATAGTAATTGCAATACTTGTGAACATCTCTATTTACTATTATTTATTCTTGACTAATGTCTAATCTGAGTATATAAAGGCGCCGGGTTCGAATCCTGACCAAGAACGAATCGACTTGTATTTGACTTAACTAAATCAAACCGTAAAGCTGCATGCCGTCATGGGTCCGTTATTGGTGCCGGACTTTAGCAACCTCTAAATCGCAGTACGCAAGCGCAGAACACTCACGATTCAAGCTCCTAAATCTAAAATAAAAAGTTTGTGTGAGGACACACCTCAGCAGTGAGATGATCAACATTTCACACAATAACAATCATTTCATTACTCTTAACACAGGTGTTCTTATCAACTTTAATGAAAACATATTTTATTTATACAATCTTAGATGATTCTAAATGTAGTTTTTTAGATATTATAGACTGTACAATTGTCCATATATAAAATACCCTTTTCAGACTAAGAAATTGGCCTAACCATAAAAGTTGATATCTCAGAATCTCCTAAATATCATCTAACTGAAAGGAACCACACAAAGATTTATTGTTCATAGGTCACTCAATGAGCCATGTCAAAGTTTTATTTTCGTAGATAACAATTTTAACTATACAAGGTTATTTGTTAAAAAGTCACAATTTATGAGTTACATGAAACCATATCAACTTGTGTGTTCATAGGTTACATAAGACACTATATCAATATTTTATGTTCGGAGATACAGTATAGTTACACGAGTAACCATATCAAAATTGTTTGTTGTTAGGTTAGAGTCTGGGCTGCACAAGGAACCATATCAATATTAGGTTCCGCTAGCCCGGTCTGCATTACTACTAACGTCGCAAAATGTTTTTTAAATAACATAAATCTTCTAATAGAAAAAATTAAATCGGAGGCATTTATGTAGCAAGTGTGTCGGCAAGCAAGAAAACATGAATTTGATGCCTCCGACTGCAAACATTATCACGTTTAATTACATGTTTTTTATGACATCTTATTTCCACTTTTTTAGTTCAGTATTCACGAAGTCGGGTTTTTTCCATATTCTTTAAATTTTTTTCAATATCTTTTTTTCATTTACTACTTTTTAGTTCTATTTTAACAATGTCCTAAGATTGCTTTCTCTTCGAAGCTCGCCTGCAACATATATTAATTAACACACAGCATGCAAACCGCCGCTGAACCTCGAATCTGTTCTTCCACTACAAGTTCCTATTCAAAGAATTGTGAATTGATTCAAGAGGATTGCTAGATATCGAGCACCTAAGCGAGTGCTTTTATCTTAGTCCGCTAAATAGCAATCTATATTTATATAGATTGCTATTTAGATTTATAGCAACAATACATCCTCAAAAAAATGCAGATAATCATATCCACCAGGTTGTCAGGTTAACACTATAAATAGTTGCCCTCCCAATCCTCATGTGAGGTACAGTCGTGCAATAAGTGATACGTCAATGGGTGACAGAAACCCTTCCACGAACAGCTACAGACAATCATTAAGGGACACGCTTGTCAATTGTTTTAGACTAACCATCACCAAACCATTGCCCAAAATGTTTACAGGCAAGCATCCAACAACGCCGATTTGTATATTATTATTATTTTTGTTTTACAATATTAAAGAATTCCAAAACATTTGAGAGTAACCCCCCTCTACCTACTTTATTGTTTTTAAAATGCCGAAATATGTTCTTTGTATTT
The DNA here is from genome assembly GCA_005406025.1 of Eumeta japonica. Lineage (NCBI taxonomy): Eukaryota > Metazoa > Arthropoda > Insecta > Lepidoptera > Psychidae > Eumeta > Eumeta japonica. The sequence continues at coordinate 55,415 of BGZK01001810.1, forward strand.
TGTTTCAAAACAACCTTTCTGTTCATTAGCTGTGTCAACAACGTGTTTTCGTTGTAATAAATATAATGAATTTCTTTTATTGTTATTAAATAATTATTAATATTGTACCTCTTTTTTATTATGTATTTATTCTTAATTAGTTTATTTTTCACATTAATAAGACTTATTATATGATTATATCGTATAAGACTTTATCACACCTTTGTTATAAGTTTTCACAATTTAAGTGAGAATGGCTTCCAACCAACTTTAAATCGTTATAGATCCTAAATGATCATTCAAAACGAACAATGATCAATGAAACCTTGTCTAGTTCGTCTGGTTGTCGCTGTATTGTATTTTAATAACTGTCATATCTTTAGTGACACTCACAACATTAAGACAAATCTATTGACGTGAGAATAATTAAAATTGGTTCACGCGTTTGATCTCTATAATGTCACAAAGGAACAACCATACATACATAAATAAGCTGATTTATGATGTATTTCCATACACGGTTCATAAACTTATATTTACTACCTATTTTACACAACCAACATCATCTAAAATGACTTTCAATGAAATTTGTACGAAATTTTACTCTTACTTCTCCAGGTACAATACAACGCCTGAAATTCTGCCGCTGTGAAGTTAATCACGAAAGTGTCGCAATCGCGTAAAACTGGCACGCGAGGGAGAAAGTAGGGTCGGGGAGAGCGTTAAACCTGCGCATTACATCAATCGCAGGCATGTCAGAGCGGCAGAGTTTCGTGCGTTGTACTGTACATTTTGTAAGTTGGTCGACTATTACTCGATAACTACTACATATTAGTACTAGTATATCTACGTTGCTGCGGTAGTTTTCTCTTTAACTTCGTTATATGCACTACTGCTGTGAATTTTTTCACATATCCAAGAATAACCATTTAGCTAGCACGGGGGGACACAACACTAACAAAAATTAACACTTTTAAACTTAGTATTGCGCAAACTGTAAGTCTATATCGAAAAATGGTTTTAACAGTTTCGCAAGTTTTGAATTACCGATACGACACTCCAAATTATGGGATAAAAGAGAAAAAAAATCGTACTCATTTTATGCGTGTAGGGGACGTAACCTAACATTTTTTAAATTATTTTATTCTACCATTTTGTCGGCGTGATTAATATGTATACCCAAACTAAATTACAGTTTTCTAATACATATTAAGAATTTCTTAAATAATCCGCGGACAGACAGACACGACGAAAGTATTTAAGCTATCCTTGTTGACTACGAAGCCTTAAAAACGGTGTTGGTATATTCGAGACTGATCAACTCCGATACTGTGGACAGATAATTGTGAAAATTGGCACATTCTAAATGGTTTTTCAAGCGAAATATTTTCGTGCAAGTATATATTTTGCTGTAACTTGCTACTTGCGGCGCTTCACCTTCTACACCGTGCAATCAATCGCCATTAAAATCGGTATATATAGGTATTTGAACATGTACATTATCGCCCTATCCATTTTTTCGACTTTAGCATACATGTCAACAACGGGCTTCAATATAAAAAAAAAAACTTAAGAGAAATTCATTTTGCATTTGTTTGAATGTAGCAGCGGGCATATATTTTATGGGCACATAACCTACTCAAAGCAGCAAAACGACATCTGCCGTGCCAGTTAGTATTTTATTTTCGTAGATCACTGTCTATGTCACACGGCGAACCGTAACAAAATTGTATCTAGCCGTTTCGGTACAAACTAGACCTAATAGAAACATAAAATATTTTCTTTCCCAAAACTAATCCAACTATCAATCATTGATTCGTACTTTGTCATTATGTACTAGATGGCCATCAATCTCATAAAAAAACCACATTGAAATCGGTTTATTACAACCTTTACTATTCATTTATAAGACAAGTTTAGTGTGCATGGGCACCATTATTGATCCTTGATTGTAGTGAAATATCACATTACTATTGCTTTTAACAAACGAGGTGTTTTCTAACACTCTAATAACTAATACACATTTTTAACACTATAATAACGACAATACACGCCACAAAAAAAGATTAAAAAGATAAAAAATCCATAAGTAATCCTTTCTTTTGACAGTAAAGGTGAAAATATTGATTATATATTATAAGAATTTATTTAGAGTTAGTTTAAAACTAGGTTACCTAGTCATTGCTGTTTTATGTATAATCGTTTTGTTAAACTCTAAACAACAAATTATAATAGAGCAAGAAAAATTAATTTTGAACATAATTTATCCTAGAGCATTTAAATAATTGTTTATGTATTATTTTAAAGTCATACTAAGCTCTCTCTGAATGATACTGTAAAATTAAGACAAATTTTGTATTTTAATAATCATTACATCTCAGCTTCTGCCCGCAGCTTCGCTCGCTTGGACGTAGAATGAACATGTTTTATATCGATTTATGACGCTGTGTCCACTACGTTGACGGTCACGATCTTACTTTGGTCTAAATATTTAAAACTATTGTATAAAAAAAGAAAGTATAGCGTGCATAAAAACTAAACAGAAACAAAATTCTATTCTAAAAATAATTCCATATATTCAGTTATACTGCCCAGTTTAAGTTTTGCATATAACTCAGTTTCTAAGCGGTTTCAATTTCAAGCAGGAGTTTTGAACAACAAACGTACAGTTAGCCAGACAAAAAAATTTAAAACTGATTATTTTAGCTTATATTGCACATATATTAATTTTTCGTAAATATTTCTCATATACAGATATCGGTCAGTTGAGTTTTATTATATGTATGTATAGGTATTACTTATATGTATCTTAATACTTGTCCTATCCGTGCATTATGAATTTTACTATTCCTGTTAAATACGTTCAGCAAATAAAAGCAGTAAAGCAAGTTATAGAATAAATTGATAAATTTCATGAATCATCATAGTTAATAATATCATAATAAATGTAGCTATCCACAACTGATTTAGGTTGACGGATTTCATATTTTTCACGAGGTTGTAAAACTCAAAAGTATTATATTATAACCCACTTACATCAATTCCAATAATTGTGTGTAGTATTAATGTTGGTGTTTCATGTTATTATAGCTTGTCTGATTAAATTGAAAAGTAATTAAACAAAACGTAATGAATTTTGATAATTGATCACCCAATTTTTTAATCGTCCAAGTACCAAATAAACAATGATAGTATATTTAACATTCGCTACAATTTAAGCGCTTGTCAAAATAATTTTTAAACTCTTATGCTAGATGCCTAATAAAATAAATAGACCCTAAATATATCAAATCAATAGCAAAATAAAGCTCCTATAGAATAAACTTACTAAATCCCAGAGTAAATATGCGTAAATCAGAATAATTAAGCGTTTTAAGCTTTTTGTAATTTTGCGTCCCAAAAGGAAAATTGGTGTGCATTTAACTCATAAATTTTTGTTTTACTAAAATAATACACAATAACTCCAAAATGTATGATTAATCACAAAATTTACAACTGTATCTAAAATATGTTGGTAACTAGTAAAAGACATCCGTTCCCCTTTACCCCGCAACCCGCAAGGCTACTTCCGGATGAATGTCCGCAAAGCGTTAGCCGCTCCAAGAAATGGGGAAGCTCCTCTACTTCACTCAGATTCTGATATGGAACGGGAAATCGCAACCAAAACGAAGGCGAGGTAAATTGTTGAATCTATAATAATATTGTAATGTTTGTGGTTTCGTTTGAAGTTCCCGGTGATCATAATAAACCTAACTTTAGCTTTATTTTATCAATAAAATACATGGTCAGCCTGGGACGCAATTATACAACTATACGTGTTGATGCGACTTATAAATTGATCTGGAAGAGTTTTCCTAAACTCATTGTGGGGACCACTGATTGAATTAGAATAAAAATAGAATAGATAGAGCCTTTTACCCATTTGCTTTGAACGTTCTTCCTTTTAGAAAAGAAGTATATGGAGAAAATTGTAAGGTCGATAATAAATTATTTCACTGACGATCATAAAATAAATTATTGGTAATATGTATCTATTTAGTGACAATAGAAGAAAAATGGATACTAAATATTTTTTTCTAGAGTTTAAATAATTTTAGAACACAAAATAAAAGTTAAAATAGCTATTGTACAGTTATAAGAAAATTCGTGAACGCGTTTTGGTGAACATTTATCCGTTTTGGTAGCGATTTGAAATTATTTGGAAGTTTTATAGCTACAATTGTGATAAGCGTTTAAATATAAAGCTTTAACATTTAATGTCTGACTTGGTCGGTTTTTTATTAAAGTAAATGTATATGAGTGTAATATAGTCGTACTAAGTATATACATTTACTTTAACAAAAAACTGACGAAACCGAGTTGGAAGCTTTTGGGACCGCGTCGTTTTTTTAAGTTATTATTGTGAGATTGCGGGTCAAATAATTAATTTTAATAGAGGTATTGATATAGTACTTATCCTTAATACTATAAATACCATAATAAAAAAAATAAATCAAAATTTGATGTTAAAGAATATAAAATAAGAAAAACTAATTGTTAGTAGGTACTATTATTGGCGCCAATGTGGTTTCGGTAATTACCGTTCCTTATTATATTTAATTTTCAATGAACAGATTATTTACGCATTTTATTCCTAGATACGACTAGAATTCAAATTCGAAAAAGTAAGTCAAGAGTTAAATATGTATTTAAAAACAATATGTTACACTCAATGTTAGGGATAACGTAAATCCATATTTTGTAACAATATATTATCAATAAGAGTTCATTACAAAAACTCAATTCATTTCACCGAACGATTTATAGAACTTGTGCAACCCAAAATAAAGTCCGCTAATAGACAAGGGTTTTCTACCATCTGGGCCTAAGTCCCCACGCTGGTCCATCAAGCGTCAGGAAATCCACATATTATTTAAAATTCTGCAACAACTTCAAGTTATACAAGTATCGTCACGATGTTTTGCCTCATCGTCGCTTTATCTGATAATTGATATTTTTCAATTAGCACACGACTTAAAAAAAAAAAAAAAAAAACATTCAATGCCCCAGTTCAGCTTGTAACTCGCGACTTCTGCGTCGCGGGCCGATGTGCTAATGAGAAAGTTATCACTGCTCTATACATATGTATATAAGTACTCTATTTTAACTGATATAATTATCATAACGCGTTGAAGTCTTTTGTATGAATAAATTTACTGTTTTTCGGAAAAAAGAAGTCTTATGCCGTACAGTTCTTAACGATGAGAAAAATATATATAATAGAACTAGCCAAGTAATTTGTTTTGTTTGCCCCCGAGCCGTTTAAGATTATAATAAATTTTAACAATTTTTTTAAGGCTTACATAATATTATATTTACACAAACCTTAAAATAAGCCAATTGTAAATTAATGACATTATGGATGCAACGTTTTGAAATTGCTCTCAATAAGCTAAAGATATATTCATTTAATGGAATAAATTTGTGCAAATGAAGCTTGAACCATACGTTATCTATTAGTATGTAGATGGAAAACAATCGACATAATAACATTATGTAACTTATTAAATAATATTGCATATTTTAAGAGCTACGAGAGAACGAGCGGAGCCGGACAATTATTAAAAGACATTATTTTAATTTGATCTCAAATTTGCTAATATTTAATGGAGGTAACTTAGCTTTTCATCAAAAATCAGAGATATCCAAAGGGACACATGTTTCGTTGGAGCACAGTATAGGTGTTCATAAACAGCTATTGTACACGGGTACATATCCAAGAACAATATCACTGTTCAAGGTACACACTGCACATTCTAGTACATTTACGACACAGGCAATTTCACGTTCGTTTCTTTATTTTTTCGCATGCGACTGAGTTAAAAATGTGTCTGGCGCATGTTACCCATCAAATTATGCATGTACGTATTGTACACGCGGTGGCCCCACAAGCACGGGTCACCACGGGAATAACATCGTCTGTTCGTCTATTGTGTCCGACCGCGTGAGCCTGTAACCAAACTATGTACAAACTTTTAACAACTAAAATTTGTTGTCACAAAAGAATGACCTCTAAATACATACAATTGTATAAATATTTTATAGGATTTCTTTGTATTTATACACATAATTTTACGTTTGTTCTACATGAATGTAGGCCCGAGTCGGATCTGATTTTACGACAATCAGTTTACATTAATGAGAGAAATACCGTAATTTCTTCAGGAAATTATTAAGAGTTTTATTTAAGGCAAATGAATTCATATTCGATGGAAGTACACCACGAGAAAATGGAGCTGAACCGGGACAAACTAAAGAAAAACGTAACGTGAGGGCTTGTGAGTAATTCTTGTGAAATTCACGCTTATTTGAATTTAATAAAGGGCTATTATATACTTTAAACTTAAAATCAATAGCCTATTGAAGTTTTTCAGATTCAATTCAGAATTGTGAAATCAATATATATGGAGAAAGTATAAATAAAACACAAAACGTATTAAAAAACACAAACTTTACGGAAACTATCATATATATTTTGTAAAGTATTTCTCAAATTGCCCAGATCGACGGGCCTGGTTTCGTAAAAAAGAAATCAAAAATTGTCACTAAATGACAACGGGACCACAATGTCGTTTAATAAATCGTTCATATAGCTCAATGTAAATTCCAATCCAGTTGTAGACGACAATGATTTCATTGTTGCTTGAAAGAGCAAGTCATCTTATTGCGGTTATGTGGAAGTCAATGCCTTTAGGTGATTCTCAAAATATATTGTACTTCCTTCAATAACTTAAGTATGTGTTTCAATAAAATGCTACATAAATAAATATGCTACAAATGATAGTTTGATGCGCGCGCCATGCTGGTAGTCATATCTACACAGTTTGATAGGAAAATTGAAGTCGTAACCAAGGAAATAAATAATCTCTTCTTAAAAGTGTCGCGTTTGAAAAATGTACGCCTCAAATTTTCGTCGAAATTGCGGAATCGAAAATGGGGCAAACACTTGTAACATCATTTGTATTTATAAACGGAAAAGACAAATCGAATTATATCTAGCGCGATTTCTTCGACGCTTCGTCGCAGGTTCACGGGCCACAGTTGAATCTTTATGTATCTGCATGTGTACTTATTTAGACATGCACGAATCGACAACGCTGCAGTCTCGTGTCAGGTCGACTAAGGTACATAGCGAGTGGCGCGCGGTGCGAACGCGAGTACATAGATGCCGCGCCGCCGCCGCCCGCCGCGCCTCGGCACGCGCCGCCACTACATATTACTCTTCCACGGGTACGGAACGTTTACGCCAATATTCATCCCGTGGCAACCATCAAATATCTCGAGTGACGAAACGATAGACAGGTACTTGCAGATTTATTGCGCCGCGGGTGAGATGATACGGCAGACGACCACCGTCATGGGCGTGCACGCGTCGCGCGATCGAATGCCGCCGTTATCATGTACACTTTTTGTGCGGCTGACGCTCGAAAGCGGAAAAAGGTGCCGCCATTTTAGCGAGGAATGTCGTTTTCCGGCGCGAACGGGCAAAATGGCGCGACTCAAAGGCGCGTATCACGGACCCGGCGAGGGCGGCGCGGGGAGGCGGCGGTCCGCCGTTAAATAGAGCGTTGCCATGCAGCTACAATTTATATAAAACATGCCTTCACTCGACGAGTTTCACCGCGGACGAAGATACTCCTCAGTGGCTCGTCCGCGACGCACACACCGCGACACACATGCGGAAGTATCAAGCTGAACACTCACATTTTATACTGTTTGTCGCCAGGAGATATAGTGTAATGGTAACTGTCTCTAAATCTGTTCACCATCTGATTTCACACATACGTATGGTTTGTAAATTCACGTGCGATAAGATAACACGTAATACATAAGATAGCATTTCTCATCAAGGCAGCTTATCAAGGATTTATTATCACTGGTTTTATACGGTTCTATAGAGTGCGTCGGCTCCCCTTATTGAGCCAAATGATTTTGAAACAAGCAAATGTCCAATTCATTTATTCGATGCTCCCTTTTCCTATCGACATTGTTTCTCTTAGCTTTCCACCTTTGAAACGCAACGCTTGTCTCGGAAAACTTGGTAGAGTTCAGAGCTTTGAAGTAATAATTTAAAATTGAGGTAGAGATAAATCACGGTCCTTAGTAAATGGCGCTCTCGACATGTTCTAATTTTTATTTTCGTTTCTATATTTTACTGTATATTCACCCAAGTACATATAGGGGATAAAATTAGAGACATATTCTTTTAAAATAACCATAAAGAGTACGACAAAAAGTAAATAAACGCGAATTGATCGTTTTCGTTTTTGATACATTTCAATTTTCCGAAACTAACGTTAACGCATTTTCATTTGATTTAATGACAAGAAAAAATTTATTGCCATAAATAATAAACCTGCTGAATTGTTTCAAATAAACATCGTATTGAAATGCACACGCGACTCAACAATGTCGTTACAGCGACTACAGGTCAAACGGATTGCGAAACTCGTTATAATTCGAGTTACATTTTCGGATGGATTTAAAAATTAAATTCGTTAAAAAGGTGCTATATTTATTTTTCCTGTTTACATCGAGAGCAAGTTATTTGACCAACGCCCGTAACTCCGTGCGTGCTGCATGTGTATGGAGTAAAATTTCTATTTAAATTGCAGGATTTAAATCCATTATTTTGCTACAATTTCATTAAATTAACACGATACTATTACTCTTGAAACATTCATTTTAATGATAGAACGATATAGATGACTCTGATTACAGTTTTAATTATTTTACCATTGGAGTATATCGGAACAGTGTTATTTGTTTCTCGTAAATTTCTAATGAAAATAATCACCTGCTGAAAGTTCTTAAAATGACAGCATTTAGGTGCAGTACACATAAAATTTTTAAAACAATCAGAATATAGGTATAAGTCGGGTTGCAATAACAAATTTTCATGATACTCTTATTTTTTCTTCATCTGTGCTTTCGTTGCGCTTTAGACTCGTTGCTGAATCCAATGAGCTCTTATGAAATTTGGCAAGCACTATTGACAAATAAGAACGAAATTTAAATACTTACGAGTTTAATGCCTATTGATAATTTAAAAATAAGACGATTTCTTGAGAGTCGTCAACAAGTCCGCCATTGACCGATCCAAAAACATAATAACAGTACTAGTCCAGAGCACACTGTTCCATTCGTGTACGTCGTACGCAGTACAAAAAATACTGCCAAAATTTAATTACTATCTGCATCTAAGTGAAAATGAAATAAAATCTATGCAACTCGTCCTGGCTATTTAATTGCGTGCAAACACAAAGTTATCTTGAAACGATAAAAAAATACCTCAGCTTAAGCTTATTTATCGTTTCAACTATTAAACACTTTCGATATAAACGAACAGTGAGCCACCACATAAAATCGCTGCAGGATTAGCTTATTATTGACGATCCTGAAGCATTGATTTGTCTCGATCAGTTACGTGATTAGTCAGAGGCACTAGTGTTAATGATAGTAGACGGGCACGGAGATTCAGAATGAGTATCTCTTTAGTGATGAAATATCTCAACTCTAGTTGTGGACTAAGCCGGAGAAGCTTACGAGTACACAATGATAATATATTAAAAACATTGACAATGCTGGCAGACAAAATTGGAAAAGAATTGTAAAAACTTATAGTTTCAACGGCGACTTACTTAAAAAGAATAAATGCAAATTGTAAAAGTTTTGACAGATGGGTGGGCAATCTTCGATAAGTAATTCAGTTTATTCTTTTAGTCTAACGCGCTATAAATATCAAGCATATTACGTAATTTGAGCTTTACGATTTCAACAAAACCGAGGAAACCAAAAGCTGAGTGACTCAATCGAATAGGTAAAGCCTAGAAATAATTAATAGAGATCGTCAGGTCAGAAATACCACGAAATTTTATATACTTATTTAATTATCTCCTGTTTTTAAATTTGTAAATTCAAATAAGTTTTTTTTTTATCAAAATATGACAAAATGCGACGTATTTATAGTTGAGGTTAAGAATATGAACAAGAATTGTCGTTCTATTTGCCAATATTAATGTTTTTTATTAATACAGTTTTTAAAATAGCATATAGTTTGTCGAATTGTGCATTTAATTTTAATAATAATATAGTACGAACATTTCCCGCTTTAACAACTTGCCTGTTTTAAAACATTTGTTGATATTTATGTTGATTTTAGTAGACATTTTAAATCAATACGATAACAATAAAATGCAAGTGCATGTAATATTACCCTCGTGAAAATTTAATGATAGCTGTTATAAACCGATACGCAAGCGTAGCAGCGAGCATGCGCGAATTCCATTCACAGCGCACGATCAGCGTGACGCGCCGCGCGGCCGCTAGCGAATCTCGTCGCTTTTACACATTTTAGTATGAAAAATATACAATATTAATTAGTTTTCGGTCGAGGAAATGCTAATACTGAAGTAGATAGTACAAGAAGCATTCGTAAAGCGCGATTGGAAACACCGACGTCGGTCGGCACAGTGGGTCACCCGGTGCGGCGGGGGCGGGGCGGGGCGGGCGCGGCGCAGACGGACCTTGCAATGTCGCGGCGTGACGCTCAGCTGACTGAATGCGCGCCCCGCGCCGCCCGCAGCGCCACGCGCCCGCCGTTCATTGCCTCGCCGGCGGCCGCGGCGGGCGCTCGTGCCGCGTCGCGGCCGCCGGCGCACGGCGACCTGTACGAGCACGCTCCGCTCATGAGGAACGTGGAGTGCCACTTTGCCGTCGTGTAACCTATCTGCTAAACGTACGATCGAGTGAACGTCGTCGAGTGCGTGAGAACGGCGCCGGTCGCGGTGTGAAAGGTCGGTTCGTGTAAAAATAACTGCGGAAAAGAGCGCGCGGCCCGCGCCGCTCGAGCGTATTGTGTCCGCGGGACGAGGCCGCGCTGTGCTGTCGCCGAGTGCGCGGTGAGCGCGCCCGCAATGCGACGTCGCCATCCTCCTATTTCTCTTTCTTTCTAAGAAACGTTTTAGGTGCCGCAGAGAGAAAAAGCTATATAGCACGTACCTGCGGGTGAATGTACAGTGAAAAGCGATTCCGTCTTATTTGGATAGAAAAGGCAAGGTTTTTATTTCTTTTTTTTTTGTATGAAACTCACAATCTATGATTTATAAATATTTTTTCTTCGAGACACCGTGTAAAGATACGATATAAAAATCGATTACCATGGTCTCTGAAAATAGATTTATATAAATTGTAGCTGATGAATAGCATTTAAATTCTAATTATTATGTACTTCGAATCAATGAGTTCATTTTAAAAAACAAATAGATATAAATTATTACTTTTTAATTAGCTGTTAACGACAAAATTAAAAATCACAGTTTTAACAAAAAAAAAAATTTTACTGTTTAACCAGTGAGTTAAAATGAAGTCTTATCCTACTGAAAATACGACGCTAATATTTTTCAGTTGATAAACCTCAGGGCGGGCCCGCGGGCCCGTGTCGTTGACCGCCGCCACCCGCCGGCCTCCGACCGCAGCTCACCACAATTCGATAGCATCACGCTTCCGCGAAGATCGTACCATTTATTACAGACTATTATACTATTGGCTGTCTTTTATTCGATTTTATTTTACGTAAACTGTTTCTTTTAATATACAAAAATATCATTTATGAAGGGTATTATTCATCATGACATCGAATCGTGTTATGAACTTGTAACCTCACTAATGTATCGATTTCACTCACGCCCTCTTTCGTGATCGAGTCGGACATATCTAGGTCTCATTATATGGCTGATCCGAATCTAGTTAAATTTATCATAGTAATGTATCTTAAACCCTTAGGGAATAATCTAGTTTCAAAGGATAAGTCGTTAATGAGAATTACGTATATACATAGTTTATGACTGCATAAAGACAAAAAAAATGTAGCTATTTTAGTATTAGTAAAATATAGTTTTCAAGTATGTCGAAATGCTTTTAAGGACTTGACGTTACTAAAATTATGGTTCGGTAATGTTATTGATTAGGAAACGTTTTAGTAATCCCTTAACATAATTATGATGCCAGCTTAAGGGTTCACAATAAAACTACAAATTTTATTTATGTTTATCATAAATTACACGCTTTCTTTTAATGTTACAACAATAAAAATTGATTAACATACGACACACATTACATTATTTGAAAAGGGAATATATTTTATGGTACGTAACAAATGGATGTATTAGCTTTATACATGCGCACGAATCCACGAGTTATAATTAGTATTATGTATTACGAATTTAGCATCTCCGGCAGTTGTGCGGCTGCCGTTCTAGTTATTTTTAGTTGTATCGAAAATTCTAAACGTACACTAAACTCTGAAACTAAACCACTACCGGCCGCGACACACAACGACGAACATTAAAAACGTTAGTGGACGGAATGTACTGCCGCATAGACGATTTCTGACTTAAAAGTTGCAATATCTTTGGTTTTAAAAATAATTATACGTACAATATTTCTTCAAACATTCGTAAAAACAATGTTAAATGAACGCACCTACGTTACATGTGCTATGTACCACATCAGACGTTTAGTTGTGTCAAGTTTTCAATCAACCCACTTGAGGCATATCCGTCCCAATCTTTTATTTCAGATGAACTCTGATCCGAAAGCGTAGCCAGTATTTCGTTTAAGGAGACGCAAACAAAAAAAAAGTTTTTCAAACCAATTTTTTTTTCAATTTGGAAGACCACTATTCGCACGTGGCTATGGCACATGCTTGAACCGTGGAATTTGTGAGAAAAGCTTATAAAATTAAAGTACACAAACTCTTCATGAACCTGTCTAACTATTGGTGTAAACCATATTAGAATCCCAGCCGTAATTTGAGATCCGCCTTCACAGACAGACGGACAGACGCCGCCTTAACATAAAAGGATAAGGACATATAAACAAATATAAGATATCATAATCTTAATGAAATTGTTACTTTTCCAGCCAAACGATTCTCGATCTTACGAGATTTAATAAATGGCTTGAAGAAAAAATGTTCGCTCTTAGAAATTCTGAGGTATCCTAAAAACGTTAAATCCTTAATGGCGTTGTGTTAGTGACATTTCTAAAGTAATAATATTGCGTATAAATATTGTGAATTAAGAATGCTCTTTGAAAACTGCATGCGCTTTAATACCACAAAGAAATGTGCACTATTAGTTATTTCTTTACTAATTCAAAACGAAACAAAAAAAATATAATCAGCAATATAGAATTATTATGTCAACACACTTAACTTTAAATCGAAACATGCAGCCTGATATCTGTCCGAGTCACAAAATTATTAAGTGATTAGCAACCGATTCTTTTTTCTGCAGCTCAAACATTTTTTTACTCCACATTACAAGAGTTTTAGTATCGGCAAACAAATAACTTGCAGTGACTTAAAAAATTATATAATTTGTTTAGGTAAGCTGAATGACATTGTTAAAAATGTCGCTAGTTTCATTTCAATTGGTGTATTAAATAATTCGGTAATGATTACGAATCCCTGACTCCAAATTGAGTTTTATTTTTTTATTTTACTAATATACTTGTAAATCTCATTTTTCCTTTTTATTTATCACAAGAACAATTTTAGAACGCAATCCATTAATTTGTCGACGGAATCTGATGGAAAGGTATTTAATTAATTTAAAATATCACTGCAAAATTTTACACAGCATAATTAAATTTATTAAAATACATATTTACCTAAAGCGAATTATATTAGTATAATTTAAAACTATTAGTAAAGACATTGAACGTAAATGATTTTCTATGTGACATATCGCGTGTGAGTTGCTGACCATTTAATAATTACGTTGTTGTGACGTATTTCAATCTCAAACAAGTACTTTATATTCTGCCGGCCGTTATCTAACAAGGCGATTTATAATATAATAATAGGACTTACCACAAGCTTAAATTCCGTACCGCGCTGCGTTTTTACTAGAGGCTCGCCGGCATTCACCTGCAAACACGCGGCAACATCGAATAGGTTCTACGCGTATAAACTGATGGCGTCAATTGTAACCGAATTATACATAGGATTAAAGAAAAACTGTTTTTTTCAATAGTCATAGAGACTTTAAGTACTGTATAACTAAAATATTTTTATTTAAAAAACTTATAGTTAAGCCGATCAAAAATATATATACAATTACAGAATGGACATTCAATAGATTTTGGATATAGATACGAAAACACAAAGAAATGTGAATGCATTTTTTCTGTTTCTGAATGTTTCAACACCCCGAACGAAAGCATTTATTAAATCTGTCAATTATTATTTTTTAAGTCGAATAAAATTTGTTTTCATTTTGTTTATCAAAAAAAAAAATGTTCGGTCACTGCCGCCTTCGGTATCTTCATCATCAGAATATCGATTCCTTGGGACATCTTTTTCCACGTTGGAAAATACGAAGTAGTCATTGAAGACTAGATTTGGACGGCGAGTAGTTAATGATTTCTAAATCTGCAATCGCATGCGCCGGTTGTTGTGATATAAGCGGTGAGAACTTAGGCATTATCATGCATAAGCAGCATGGACACCTCTAGCCAGTTACCCTTTACTTTTTTTAATGGCTGCTCAGAATTTTTTATAGTACGCTCCCATCTTCGTCTTTATACTTCATCAGTAATATATCACAGATTATGTGAATCCCAAAAGCTCAGCTGTTCGAGCTCAAGGAAAGACCTTGTTTCTCGAGATGAGGAGATGAGGTGTTCCTCTCACATGCCGTTGCGTAATAGATGATGAAGAGCAAGATTCTTGCTTGCTCTCAGGGTCATATTGAAAAACCCTCGTTTCATCTCCAGTAACTATTGTTTTAATGACTGCGGCTGAATGTTCATATGACTCCAAGAACTGCGAACGTTATATTCCACGAGCGTTTGCTTCTGATGCGGCGCCAACGTCCGCGTCACGCACCTCACGTTCTAACCAACTTCAGTCGTCCAATCCGAACAAATGAAGTTGGTAACGAATGACGTTATTCACAGGTGTCGGTAGCCTGGAAAGTTCTCTCAGCTATCGATGCGACCTTCACTCCGCCGTTGTCCAACATGTTTTCCGCTTTGCTTACAGGTCGCCCGGCAGGAGGATCGTCTTTATTATTTCCCATGTTTAAATTCGCTCGACCGCTTTAGAATAGAAGATAACGAAAGGGCAGTATCCCCATAAACAGCATGCATTTTCTGTTTATTACATTCTTTAATTTTACTCTATCTGGTTAAGAATTTAGTAACAGTTCGATGCTCTACATTCACTAAAAAGGTAAAATTGCTCATATTCATAAAGTTTGAAAAATAAATCAATCTTTTTTCACATTTCTGTTTTTATTGCTCATAAAAAAGTGTATATGACCAGTATTTAAAAAACATACCTATGTCTAGAATTTATTGAACGCCCCTCGTAAATATAAATATATTTCACGGAAATGTTGAATAAATAATGACAAATATCATTTCTTACTTCAACGCAATATTCTCATTGTTACAGTAGAAATGATATCAATTAATTCATTAAATAAAATACGTACCTACCGTTCTTTTAGAAAAAAAACCCCAAAGTTTTTAATGATTTATAATATTCTTTATATCGACATATAGATTAAAATAAACCCTATGCATCGACGAATCTTGTTCAGGGTTTTTTACATAAGTAATTATCGTCAGAGATTTGATTTCAATTGCTTAACAAGATTTGACCCTTCCCAAAATGATAAACGATCGTATGTTTCAGAACATAACGGTAGAAAAGGCGGCATTTTTAAATTACTGCTAATAGCTGTTAAAATAGATGTATTTTTGACATTTATGTTACTTTTAAAGACTAGGAAATGCGATAATGTTCTTTCAAGAGATTCATATTTGTTTTAGGGATTGAACTTTTATTTTTAATTTTAAGGAATTAATAGCTACTTTTAATTCATTATAATACAAACTATATTGTACAAATTCGAGTTAAATAATGAGTTACCAGTTCGTCAAATTGTCGAATACGAAAGATAATTGTGTACTTTATTTATTTAATGGCTCAAAAAGTGTACCGCACACAGCTACTAAGTCGATGCATGTACGCGAGTAGTTGTAAATCGATAGGTCGTAATTGCACACAGCCCAAATCTATTTATGTACGGCCGCCATCTTGTCGTCGGACGTACAACACGCGCCACTGAAAGCGCTCATAACGCGCACTTAGCGCCTCGATAACCCAAATCGAACAGACTCGATCGTCCATCCGAAACGATCTACAGACCGAGCTCCACGTATGTGCGTACGTGGATGTCGTGCAGGCGCCGGCGACCGTGCGCGACCGCGTCCGTTTATTATGGAAACTACTCACCGCAGCGGCTCGCGGACGACCGACCGCCTATCGGTGACGATAGTGGATCATGAGAATTATGAATTTAAAACGAAACGACACACACTCACACACACCCGCCGATCTGTCGCTCAGGCGCGCCATGGCGAGACGGCATACAGGCGGCGGCTCGGGAAGGGAGACAAACGGCCAGAGAACGATGCGCATAATGAAATTACATGTTTACGGTATGTACGGCACGGCGACGACGACATTCGTCGAAGTACCGATCGTGATCTCAGCCCAAACGCGAGGATACCTACGGTGCATGTAGAGGCCCCACGGGTAGGTATACGTCAATGAATATAAACACATAAACACGCATACATACGAGCATTTTTTGTTCGAAGTCGATTCATGTTTGCTAAAATATGTAGGCCATGTAAATATTAAATTTTATCGCGACACCGCTACAGAACAATATCGCGTCGCAGTGGCCTCGAAATTCAAATCCTGCAGTTGGCCGATGTTATAAAAGTTTATCATCAGCCAGTCTCGCCTCACGTGATCGGCTAATTTTTGCACACGCCACGCACGAAATACAGCCTCGCTTTGCATTATAAGCTACTCGATCAGAATCAATTATGAAAACCGACAAAGGTGTAAGTGGGACTGCCGCACCCAGAGTTCTGCACAAATGTACGAAATATGACGTGAAATTTACAATTGTACCCAGTTGAAAAAACGAATGGGTATCGCATAATCTATGGTGTATTAAAAAAAAATAATTCAAAATAATAGAGACACAAACATTACGTTTGAACGGTAAATACGGATTATATTAAAATTCAGACGCGTGCTCATATGAACCGGAAATCAGTGATGGTTACTACTGACAACTGAAAATTGTGGATATCAAAAAAATTTGCAATCAGATTTTACTCTAAATAATTTGCCTTGAAATCATTTATTTATTTATTTCAGATTTTTAAAACATCTGGTTCAAAATCACAGGAGGCCACCAAATATTAATAAATGCAGACGCCAATAAATCGCTAAATATACATTTAAGAACAAAATTCATTAAGAAACTTTAATACACTTTTAAATATTTATTCAACGACGTCCTACATAATGAAATGAGCAAAAAAATAATATTTCATCTCAATTTCATGTGTGAAAAGCTACATTTAAATTTTTTTCATCATATCTTTATATACATAACTATAAGACGCTTCATATAAAACACCTACCTATACAGTTTCATCAGTTTCAATAATTAAATGGCAGAATTATAAGGCTGTGACATAAGAACAAACACAAATATATTACAAGTATGTCTTTTTATTTTGGCTACGGCACCCTAAAGTCCTTGATTATAATACTTTGTAGGCTTTGATTAACATTAAATAAATCCACATTGATTTTTATGGTTTTTTATAAGAAAATAAATTGGCAAAAGGTGTCCTATATTAGTAATATTTTTAAAAAAAGATAATTGTATTGTTACACCGTACATATAGCAAAAAAGGTGTACCAAGAGTAAAACATCTTTAGGTTCAACAATAACAATAAAAGTAAATAAATATATATCGCAAACCATCGATACTGAGTTACGAGGTAGTTTAATAGCAGTAAACCGAAGATAACGATGTTTTTCGATTCTACCTATGTGCATTGAGATCTACAAGATGTACATTGCACTATACTTCACGCTGAATTATTAGAGATGCACATTATATGAAATTTTAATCCAATGGTGTATGCAATGTAATTAGGTCATAAACTATTCGAAGCATATATTTACTGAAGGCGTTCTTGCATAAGTGCTGGATATTTTCAATACAAAAAAAAAATTACCTTTACATTTACATTTAATTTTTGCACATTCTTCAGTAGGTAATCCATATGCACATTGTGAAAACACACACTAAGGGCATCACCTCGGTACACGTCTCATGTGTTTTTCTCGGACTGTTAATTCAATAATTCTTTGTTTGACAGAGCAATTAAAGCGATTACAAGAGCATACGTAAATAAGCAAAAATCATTCTGAAATACTTTTGAAAATTCCTACATTATTATGTAAATTTTTACTAGTATATTTTGTTTTTTTTTTTTTATTATTTAAATAACTATTTAATAGATTAACAAAATCCCCAAAATGAAACCCACTGTTCGATTGCATTTCGTTACAGAGTGATGTCGTTTATATTGTACAGCTCTATGCATCACCTCAAAAAGTAAGTCATGTTAAAATATTTCAAATTTGTAAGAAAGTATACCTAGTACCAAAACAGTAACCGTATGCAGCGTCCATTTCGTACCTGTGAATTATTTTTTAAGAATACATTCGGCGATCTTTTCGCAGAGGATATGTCTCATAAATATGTTATGAAATCGTTGTGAATACGAAATAGTAATTTCTAAAGGGTGTGTAGGGGATATATTCCAATGTTACAAATTAAAAAGATGAGATTTATAAGTAATTTTATATGAGTACCAACACGATCTTTTTCCGTGTAGGAAGTAGATCTCTTTATCTATTTATAAATTGCGGTTTTATACTCAGTATTATTGTGAGAATTACAATCTGAAACAAGATTAATATGAAATTCGGCGTCGATCGTGCGAAGGCGGCCCCCGCGGCACGTGAGGCCGACGAGGGGGCGACTGTCTGTCAAAGAATTTTCATTGAAGGGGCAATAAAATTTGTTTATTTCTCTATTTTCTATTTTTTAATTAATTTGCGTGCTTTTTTAAGAAAACTGATATATAAACACACATTGTTCTAAAAATACAATATTTATCGTTAATTTAGACTGAAAAAATAATTTGTAGTCACAATTCCTTAATCCACGAATAATGAAAACCCGATTATGAGAACCGTGAATAAGGGGCTTTGCGAGTTCGGCTAAATAAAATGATCTTGATAGAGTTTAGAGTGACTATCCGGAGCAAATCTGAAGTTAAACAAAAGCATTCTGATGACAATTGATGATGATTTGCGTCTTAAAAGAAAGAATGTGTGAAACAGTTTTAAGCACAATTCTTTTATGGCTACGATCTAAACATTCTTTGATGTCGTTGAGCAATGAGAAAAACATTTCAATGCAAATATTTCATCGAAATGTTTTACAACTATTGTAATAAATTAAATTATTGTATGCAATAACGCAACGATACAGACAATAGCAATATTTTCCTTATCTCACCTATTTGGTAAAGGTTTTTGAAACGGAAAATGTGCATTTTGAGATTCGAATTCAAATTAGATATTTCATCAATTTAATTCGAAATAAATGTGATCGTTAAAGTGTAATAATGTTTTAGAAATAAAAATAAAAATCTGACCTTGGCGCCGAGAAAGCGGGCTTCCAGGAGCTCTTGTTTCCGAGGGTCCAGTGCCGCCTGGAAGTGCTCCATCTTGACGCCAGCGCCTGCCGACAACGCCATCGTTAATGAATTGTACTACGCCGAGAGCTATAATATTTATATGTGTGTATGTGTGTGTGTACATACGCATACATTTTCAAGAACGACGAATCTAGATAACTATAACTCTTTTGTGTTTGTTGTATTATTAGCATAAAAAATAAGTGATTACGGCTCAGTGGTCTAGATATTATTAAGCGTTTACATCAACATGACTCAAACAGATGCACGCATGCGCTCTCTCATACACATCACGCACATACTGACACAAGAACATGTTGGTGAAAATAGTACGAATGTATTCTTAAGGCTACACAACGTCAAAACTTGACAAAGTTCATTGAAGAAAATCAAACTGAAAACAATAAATTCCCCGACCTACTCGAAAAGAAAACTTTCATTTTCAATGGACAGTCACATGCATTTTCTAGAACATTTTTCTCATCTCTGTTTCATTGAAGACAACCGATTATTATACAGACTTTATTATTCGATGCAATATTTTGGGATTGCGCGATTACAAAATTTTCGAGACTACTAAAAAATCTACAGAAGCGAGACCGAGCTCAAATTAAACTCTTTCAGATGGATTAGAAACTACTACTAAAAACACATTTCATTGCAAATAATTTCTGAGACTCTTTTTTTTTACACCTCCAACGATATCTCTCGATTAGATTGACCTATTCTAATGGGTTTTACGACGTGCGACGAAGTAGCTGAAGAAGAGATAGAAGCTGAAAATTAAACTGTCGATACCATACGTTATACCGTAGGAAGCCCCAACTTCCAAATCTTAAATAAAAAAGAAATAGTGGGAGGGTAAATCTGCCCCGGGGCGATATAAATCTGATCTAACGTATTCATTTACCATCCATTACTCTTTATATTGGAACGACATTTATCGCGTGAAAGACCGAAATCTTATATTTCATCTCTGCATTATTAATTTTATAATATCAGAGTGGCTTAGGTATATTTGAAGTTCGGGTTTCAAAGAACCGTGACTCTTCGGAACTACTTTAATAATTGTATTAGTGTTCTTGTAACCGGCGAATGGCACTGCCTCTGAAAAAATGTATCAAAACCATATGTAATACTTAGGGGTAGAAGTAGATTACCGATAGGAACAAAATTATTTTTTCACTGTTTAGTGTCTTTAAGTATTAAATTAATAATAGCTTATAGTGAAGTGTTTAAAATCTCAATATTGTGTTTTTGTTTGATTGTGACTTTTCAATATAATTTTTCTTTTCATTTTTTATATGTTTAAAAATCTTATTGTCGAAGCGAGACGAAGTTAGAAATGAATACGAGATGATTCTAACAAAAAATATGAAGCTTCAAAATTGATTCAAGTCGCTGGATTTTTTCAATATAAATACTTATCAATATTTTTTATTCGCATTAATGTATTCTGAATAAATGCCCATGTATTCCCTAATGATTAAAAAACCAATCATCATGATCGGTTTGCTAAAGTCGAAGATTGCCTAACAGACATTGAAAATAAGTCGTATTAAAAATTTCTTCTTTCTTAAAAGTAGCTTAATAAATGGAAAATCAACATGCACTACTTATACTAACACAAAGCAGAGCTACAGATGGAATCGGTAGCAGCGGTCGTCATCCTTCTTTGTTATACTACGTCGGAAGTGTGTGTTATACAATTTATAAGTATTTCCTGGATACCAGTGACCAGGAAATTATTGATATACATTTTGTATTTTGATATAAGATGAGTATGTCCATATTAAAAATATATATTACCGATTCTAGTTTCGTTCAGTTTTATGTCTAATCATTAGAGGCCTTTACAGTTTAACTATTTGACCTCGAACAAGTTCAGTATTCAGGAATCAATATTTGCGTGGTTTCTGAGTAGAAACGAACAATAGGGACGTAGTGAGAGGTGCGAGCAGAATGGAGAGAGAGAAGCGGCAGGCTGTTTGGCACAGAATCTGGATCGGACAGTAGAATCGAAAGAGCGGCGTAGGGTAGGTAAATTCTCGATGCGGCTGGCATATCGATCGCGTCCCCTAGGCGCTCTCCAGTGTTTGCCTCACCTCCATCACCTCCCCGACCCAAACCCCGCCCCGAGCACGACACCCGCCCATGTCTCCGTTTCCCCCCTGCCGACTAGGCTACGACTCATATCGAGAGCTTACTACTCTCTAAATCACGTAGTCCATACAACACGACGATTCGAAGCAATATGTGCGACCAAGTCAAAAGATTTCCTATACAATTATATCATTGTAAAAATATCAGATCAAGGCGAAATTATAGACTAAATTTTCAATCCGGATCTAGATGAAACTTTGTATCGGCGCGCTTTTATGTGTTTGTGAATTTCATGCGAATAAACAAATCTGAGATTTTATACTTTTTTCACGTATCTCTGTCGGTGTGTGGTATTAACACACGGCCAGAGAGGTATAACCAAGTGGCATCGACTTCGGATAGTGTTTCTCTTTTGTTTATATATTTTTTTTAAAAGTTCAATTCGGATTACAATCGTAGAAAATTATTTTTAAGACATTTGATAGAATTTATTTAAATGTCCGTACCCAATATCTAATCTATCTATGGTTTTGTCTTACTAGTGATAGAAAAATATGTTTATCATTAATTTAGCCCTACCAATACATATACCGAAGCGACAGTACGTGATCCTATCCCTAGTTTCTTCTAATTTATTTGAAGAGAAAAAGCCTACTGACGAGAGATATTTGCACGAAAATGACACTTTATGTAGATTTGTAGATTTATCTCAGTGAGACTGGCTATCGCTAGTAACCTTAAACATACTAGATAAGGAAATGTATTAGTTGAATTGTACATTTACAACTAATTTGCATCCCTTTCGAGTTTTAATTGGTACTTATTGATTTATTGCCATGAGCGACATGCATGGCAGTTTCCATAGAGGAAATACATCAGAATAATGTGTAATGTATAAAATACATTTGCTATCGAGATTTATACACTGGTAACATACTTGAAAGTTATTATATGGTAACCAAGTTAACCCAAAAAACATTTATATAGTAATTCAGTACCCATATATTTTAATTATAATAGAATACATAATAATACCAGAAATTAAAAAAGACAGTAGAAATGTGAATATTCGTTATAATTTCAAACATATGTAGTTAATTTCCTAAATTCATTACTATTCTAAATCTATTCTAAACTACTTGGTAGTATTTCATCATAACCTTCAATTCAATAAAACATTCTTTAATAATCTACAAAGAAATTAAACAATACATTACTTCTATGTTACAGCTCAGTTACTTGTTGCAAAGGTCTATCACTATAAAAGCAAAATTCGAAAAAGGGCATGTAGCTCGCTATTTAAATACTGGTTGCTCAAAGGAAAGCCTGTTCAAAAAATTTATAGGTTTTCGTAGTCAACAAGGAACCCTTACAGTTAGGCCATGTTCGTCCGTCCGTCCCATTCGTCTATCCACGGTTTCGCTCAGATACTAAGTACTAAATAACTGTGATTTGGTACAGGTATACATATTTAATCATGGCGACAAAGAGGTAGAATAAAATTTTGATTTTTGGATTTAAGAATACAATTCCGAAATTTTAAGCTTTAAAGCGCTATGTTTTGTTAGAGTCAATTTTCGTCGTCGTCCTCCCAGCAGCTAAATGCCTGAGTGGTTATTCTTGGATATGTGAGAAAATCAACAGCAGTAGTATATGTAACGAATTAAAAGGAAAACTATCACAACTAAGTAGGCTTTACTTTTAACGAGTAATAATCGACCAACTTATAAAATATATGTACTTAGAAAAATAAAAAGCAAAATTTGGTACAAATCTCATTGAATTACTTTTATGACGTTGTTGGTTTTGTAAAATAGGTAGTAAACATAAGGTTATGAATCAGGTAAAATTTTTGAAATATGAAATCATAACGTTCATAACTTCCGTCTTACGTAGGCCTGTTCTTAAACGTCATCAGCCATTAAACCGTGAATTCGATTAATAATTTCATGGTATGAAACAAAAAGGCCCCTTCTAAGTCCGCATATTATGACGGCAACTACGGAATCTACACTGCGCGTGGAACGCCATGCACTTAACCGGTTTTTTACTCATACTCTATGTGTACAGCCATGTAAGTGAGGAACTAAATCATTGTCCTACGGACGGGGTTGCTGTTGGTGGTAAGAGTGTTTGCAATTAAATTTTCTCGAAAATAGCTAGTTTACTTTTTATTGCCTTTTGGACATTATCGTATGGAGGAGATGAGTCGTTTTCAAAAGCTAAGTAAATGCCTGTTACTTATGTGTGACTTAATTAGTTACATGAATTACACAATGTGTGGCAGAAAAACAATATACTCAAAACACTAATTCAGCAATATTTCAATTCTTTTATTGTATCTTCATCGCGCACTCGTAACTTATGTTATATAGGCCAAAGGAAAAAGTAATTATAAAATGGGAGTTAGTCAACATGTTAACAGTTAATTTTGCATTTTGTGTTACTCTGATAACAACACAAATTCATAAAACTTTTTTCACTATGATTTTAAAAATTCGTTTCAAGGTCCAAGTAAACTTTGTTAAATGGCATTTTCCCACGCGGGCAGAGACGAGAGCAAAAGCTCATATATATATAATAGTATATATATGTAGATTGATTGTATTATATCCTTTTGAATTCAAAATTAATGACTAAATAATTACTCAAAAGGAAAAAGTAAAGAACAAATTTGGAAACCAATAGTGTGTCTCAAGTTGTTTTAAATTTTAATAAGAAACAAAAATAAATTTAAATGCCATCTATAGTACATTATTGCAATTATTATAACTCGATCTCTTCAAAACAGATGAGTAACGAATAAATACATTTATTTACCTACTAGAGGTCGCCATAAATATATTAATTATTTCTAAGAGTTCGACTTTTCGTTCTTAATAAATTATAGTTTAACACCGAATTAGACAGCTATTTTCAATAGGAAACTAATTTCTAAATTCTAAAAAGCTAATAAAAAAAAGGCTAATTTAATGGATTTTTTTTTCCACAAGTGACCTTATTTTTTCAAGTTGTTTCACATGTTGATCCTTGATTGTCTGGAGAGTTTTCTAAACTATTTTGATGTTTTTTTCGTTTCTAATACATTTAATTATTTTTGGGAGATAACAGAATTAATCATTAAATCATCTGTACAATGATATACAAAATCTTCCATTTTCTACTAATGAGAGTATAGCAACGGAAATAATTCCGGGCAAGAGACAAAAAAATTTTTCGATCGTAAAGCATTTTCAAATGCTACACGCATTATGAATCGTCTAAAAAACACTCGTTTAAAACGTTTTAAACTCTTTATTTTATAACAGACAAAGAAAACTTTAATAATAATATTCATACCTTTTTAGTGTACAATATTTTCAAATATAATAGGCATTTAACTAATCTATGTAGAATTCCGAAGGCGATCTGTGTTTTTTTTAGAAGGTTATTTTTTATTGAGCAACTACACTTCGTAATTTATCTAGAATTTGCTAACAGCTTAAAACGATGGTAAACACAGTTAACTGAACAGGTGGCCACCTTTAGTTTTATACAAAAAGAGTGTAAAACTAGTTCAGGTCCCATATTTTCCGATGGCGCTAGCGATCACTCGAGGGTCTCTTAGATTGCTAGCTGTAGGGCAACGGCCCTCGGACACAGTTTCGCCAGGTCGACAAACGATTTCAAAGACCTTTAAATTTTCGGATTGCTTCTCGACTCACCGGAGCGCTCTTGCCGTCCCACCACAAAATGGGAGAGAGTGGTAATTAAACGGCATTATTATGCGACGATAAAAAATTATATTATTATGTCCAAATTTCTGTAAATCTATCACTGTATAAATATAATAAATCATATTAGTTACGTTTTTGAAAAAGACCACAAAAATTGTGAGCAAACACTAATGAAAATCTTCAAACAATGATATCCTTCACCGGTTTTATGAAAAACTTCAGGCATGTTTCACAGCATTGAAAATATACTTGACCACAGATTACAATTTGAATTATGCACATCAGAAAAGCAGTTTAAAATTGGAATATAGAATCTCCGCCTCGTATTGGTTAAGACAATTAAAGACTGAGGTAATCAAGAAAAGTTTATAATTTCCACTGTTCAATGAATATTTAAATGATAATGCTTGGAAATCGATGTGGTAAATTCAGTTTCAGACATGAAAAAAGATTGATCCGGAGGAGTTTCTTCGCGGGTCTTTTCCTTTTCTTGTATTTCCGTACCGATTGTAGTTTTACAAAATGTCGTTAAGTGGGACATTATTTCTTAATTTATATTTTCTAAAAAATTCTGAAAGCGGACGTAGCGCGTCTTGCCTTGTGCCTTAGTAAAAAGTTATTAAAAGATTCCGAAAATTTGTTGGTATGAAAAAATGTGAATCTAAAAGCACGAATTGACGGTAAACATAAAGAATTCTTTGCGAATACATTTTAAAAGCCATTCTGTAATTTATAAAAAGAAAAAAGAATAAACTGCATTTTAGCTTCATAGTCTTGTCAAAAGCAGTCCTTAAATCAACAAATCGGATCACGTGATCGTGGTGACGGCCACCGAGCGATGCGGTCGCAGCGAAGGCGGTCCCATGGTGCGGTCGAGCGCGGGCGGCGCGCTCCGCGCCACATTCGTGGGCCGCGAGCACGGCGCGCGGACGTGTCGCGATACGCACCTTTGCAGCGAGAGTTGCGGCGGCCGCGTTCGTTCGAAGAATCGCTCATCGCGAGTGACTCCTTGAAATGCATCTTCCGACTCCTCTGCACACCGCATCCACGAGCACCTCTAGCATGGGCACACGCGCACGCCGCCCGGAGGTACGGCGCCTCAGCCGCCGCGGGCCGGCGCTCTCGCCGCACTCGCAGGCGCGCGGCCCATTTTCGATTTACACGCGGCTACGAAGGAAACGGTCCGTAGACGCGATCCGAGAGTCGACCTCGGGCGCGGACTGGCGTGCGATGCGAGCGCCGCCTCCGCGCGCCGCCGCCACCGCCGCACGCCGGACCGCGCTCGCTACGAGGATGTGGGAATCGGCTTCGGCGCAATGCCCGTCACGAAAATAATAGGAACGGCGAGTGCACCTCTGAGGTGCGGCGCGACGCTCGTCCCGGTGCGAGCGAGACGCGGATAAACACCAGACTGTTTACTTGGCCGCGGGCGGCGGGGGGCGGCGGGGGGTTGCCGCGCCTGCAATCCGTGCGCTGCAATTACCCGGCCATACTTCGACAAATTTTATTCTATCTACGTATCGCAATAACCGGGCAAGTGCGAACTTCGCTACGCAATGAAATACCGTAATAGTTACGTAGTTACGCTAATCGTGATTTATTTAAACGATAAAACAAATCGCATTATCGACAATACCTCTCTTATTTTAGACGATTTTGCATATTTATAGAAAATCTGAATTGTGTTTTATCATTTTTTTTAAATAATTTTTTATAACTATTTAGCTTAAAATTGTTTACATAAAGAAAAAAAAATGTGAATATGCGTACTGAATATTACTTTAGCGAAACTAGTATAGCATGAATATACAACAAACTTTAGAAATTAAATCAACAATTTTAATGAATCTAATTTCACACTTCTAGTTATATATTTCCATTCATCGAGTACTTTCGGTTACTTAAATATGCAAACAAAACGTATATGTATAGTTAAAACGCACTCATAAAAAAACACGTATAATGATTCGGCTTTGTATGAAAAGTGAAATAATGATTTCACTTTTTATGCAAAGTGAACGTACTGAACTCGAACAACGGTTCAATACGTAATTCTAAGTAAATGCAAAATTAAGAAGATACGTTCATTTTAATTTTAAATACACAATGGACACTTGCATTAATAAATTTTTCGATTCATTAAAAATTTCTTACTTGGCATGACGTCTAAGATTTTCTATGGGCGATGAAAGACAACGAAGAAATGAAGGACTATGTCTTTAAAACGTTATTATCTTTCATAACCAGCACGCGAACAAAGTCACGGGCAACAACAAGTTTAAAATAAAACAACTTCAAAACGAACTAAACTAGTTTAAATTAGGGGGTATTACGATCAGTTGAGATGTTACTGTGACTATATTTTGGGTTCCATAATAAACTCAAGGTCGTTTTGGATTCACCGACTCTGTATTATTATCGAAGTTGCATACTCGTGCAAAATTCCAAATTGACCGCACATCGGCAAGCGTATTGACAATGATTTTCAAAATTTGTTCTAAGTATGCGCGAAACTTCCAAATAAAAATTAGTTTCTAAACTGGTAGTAGGACACTACGGAGCACCGGGCAACGTGCTCCTGAGCATTGCAAATCCACTCGCTGTTATTTCTCCGCCTTGTCTACTAATAACATGTGTGTTCTGATGTTACTCTATTGTTGTTCACATGATTTACGTGCGAACAACGAGTCTTCATCCCTATGAAAATACCTATACTAATTGTAATCTTAAGGTTACAATACACCATGACCATATAAAGAGTCGCGGTAGAAACTTATTCAATGAGAATTATAATTCTATGCCAATATTGTCACGACCGGCCTAGTCGGTTCACAGTAGAAACGCTTCGGACACGCACGTACGGCGGGGGACAGAGGAGGTGGTGACTGCATTCCGGCGTCACGGGGCCGGCGGCCGGCGCCCGCGCCCGCGGCCGCTCTTCCGGCCGGCGGCGGGTCGCGGCGATCGGCCGCCGTAGCGCCCGCGACCGAAATAGAGCAGACTCCGCGGCCCGCGCCGAGCGATCGTCTCGTCGACCGCTCTCGACTGACGTTTTGACCGAGTTCATTATTTATTTACTTTTTCATTTTCTATTTTTAGCAGAGAATTTGGTCGTAAGCGATTTACGTTCGCGAACGACGGCGGCGGCGATTTCGTGATTGAAATTCGATCGCAATTTAAAACGACGGTAATACACTAAAGTATTTCAGAGTAATCGGTTTATGATCGAATTTAATAAAAAATCACACAGACGAAACATTAATTAGAATGAGGGACAGTCGGAAGCCGATCGGAATCGTAAAGTTATTCAAGTAGGACTGTTCTACAACGCGACAGCCGCCGTGCGCGAGCGCGAGAGAGAACAAATTCCATTTTTCTGCACACAGAGACGACGTGTCCGCGCTATGTACCCGGCCGCGCGCCGCGCTCGAGCAGCCCGAAGTAAATAAGGCGGGTGTGTGAGTTTCTAAATGACAGAGGCAGAGGCGGTGTCTCCTAGTAGGCGACGGCAGTCGGGTCGACGGACGCAACGCGCCGCGCACGCCGGCTATGAATGACTGTCTGTAATTATTTTTTATCGGATTTCGAAACGAATTTAACTCTTATTCATATCTCTACTCCTTTTCCCCCATTGTTAGCGACACAATTTTACATAATTATTGAACAGCTACAAAAAACTTTACGTTCGCAGAGCAACACCTCTCCGCCCCCCTCCCGTCTTCATTTACACTTCAAGGGAATCTATATTTAATTCACCTTTGGCATCCAAAGTACCGATTGTTTATCTATTCATGCGAATAAATGAACAACCATAATAAAAATGTACACAGAGGTCGATCCGCATTGTGTGTAATATGTAACTCATTTATTTACACTACAAAAATAAAATATAAACACTTGGAACACCGGCTGAAAATTTTATCAAAACCATTAATTTATGTACAATTAAATGGTAATTACGAGTTAGAAATCCTTTTTTTATCTGAAAATATAGAAATATCAGCAATCAAATGTTAAAACTAGGAGACATTTGTACGCGGCCAAAAAGCCGTAGCCGGAAGGGTCGCGGGCGCGGGCCATCCGGGGGCAGGCGGCTGGAGACGGGACAGGAGGCGGCGCGGGCCAGCCTCGATCCCGGGGGTGGCGCAGTGGGGTAGGTCTGCGGCACACTTACATACCGTACCGCCACAGCCTACCGCTACCCCCGCCTCGTTCGGTATTATTACGTTTATTACGTTAATTTCGTTTATCTATTTTGTGTCAATATTATAACGTAAAAGGAATACACGCCTAGTTGTCATCGATAACAAAAAAATACTCATCCTGAAATGAAATAATGGAAGAAGATATTTACTAAAAAAAAAACGTGTCACACGCGTTAGAAGTGTAACCTTCAAAAAATTAAACTACGAGAAAATGAAACAAATATCAGGAATGGAATGATTATAGCTATTATTTATTAGAATATTAGTGTAGAGCTTAAAAACTTTGTGTCACTTTTATATATGTATATATATAGTAATTTAAAACAAAACTGTATTATGGCAGTTAATAAATAATAAACTAAAGAATTACTTCTTACACTTCATCGTATATACGCATCATTTATGACTAAAAAATATAATAATAATTTGCAATAATTAAAACAACTATCAAATGAAGTTTTATTATCTAAACATATTATTACTACATAATCGCGAAAAAATTCTACACTCATAAAATCTGAATTAAATTGCAAATTTTCATTTAAACTTACATAATTACAATATATTTATCACGTTTTAATTTTTTCGAAATCATAAACATTATCAGGTAGTCTATGAAGCAAACATAATTGAAAAAAAAAAGTAAATTACAAAATTACATATGTGTAGATTAAACTATTAAAATATTTTGAAATATTATAACTCAATCAAGGAAGATTGAACGGTATATGGAAACTCGAATAACTTTTCTAAAATAATTTATTTTTTTCATTACGGGTACAACTCATACTAAGCACAATCGCTACGAACGTGGTACCAAACCGTTGCAACTCTATTGCGATTACATTCTTGATACGACTTACAAATTATTGGAACACATGTTTTTGGCTTGAATCGTAACGTAATCGTAGCATGTTGATATAATTTTAATTTAAGCACAGCGTGTTAAAAACACCAGCTGGGTTCCGTATTCTGATTCCGTTACACAATGCCGGTGATCAGATAGTTACTAGTTTACAATAAAAAAAAAGTTATTATATTGTAATACTATGGCAATTGCAAGAAAGGGCTTAATAGCATTTTCATTTAATACCTAACATGGCAGCGTTCACTTTTTAGGGATCCGAGCCAAAATGGCAAAAACGGAACCATTATAGTTTCGTCATGTCCGTCCGTCCGTATGTCACAGGCATTTTATTCAACAAAAAGACGTATGTATATGAAATTTATAGTGTAGGTGTCTTGTATGAGCCGCTACTTACTTTTTAGTAGTTATATATAAAAAATAAATATTTCTAGGGGGGCACTTCATATATGTAACAAAAGCTAAAAAATTTTTTTTTCAGCAAACATCAAAATGCGGCAAATGTTTCCTTAGTTTTTTTAAAAAGATTTTAAGATGTTTAAGCAATTTTTTAGATTAATTGAATATTTGCGGAAATAATTGCTCCGAAAGCTGCAAAAATTGTGTCCCCCACTATATTTTTCAAGCTGTATGTCCAAAAAATATGAAAAAAAATAACGAAGATAACGCTTAATAAATACTTTCATCGAGAATACTTGTGAATATGATCGGATATGCTATTTTTGAGTTATTTCTGAAAAACTGTGCTTCTCAACCAAAGGACGCAAGTGCCATGAAGATAGCGCTTTTGCCGATGCACTTTAGTTTACACTAGTTTAATAGTAATAGTCGACATATCTACTTGTTTTTCTAATTATAAGCGACTAAAGTGCTTATAACTATTCTGTACGGGAAACATGGTAAAAGTGTAACAACGTACTTTTTATGTGTAGTGTTCTTTGTAATAATGGCTTCGGAACCCTATAATGAGAATGGTCCGACACCCTTGGCCAATTTTTTTTTTTAATTCTTGACTCTATGCGTTCAAGAGGGCGCTATATTTAATTCAGACCGACGACACTAGTATAGACTAGGGGACGACAAAGACGCTTCTAACGATACCACATTTGTCAAATATAGTAAGTAGTGAGGGAATAAATTAACATAAACAAAAACAGGCAAAAATCATAACCGCCCGCTAGCTTTGCCGTAGTCTGGTAATAATTTTCGTTAAAAGAATTTACAAGGCTTTATTTTAAAACTCGTCGTTGACAAATGATTCACTATACAAAAAGATAAAAAAATTAAAACAGTGAAAATTAATAAATCTTAAGATATAGAATTGAACGAAACTATGGAATACAAGAAAAAGAAAATGCTTATCCTCATTTTTATGTATGGAACATTTAACCACAATATTTTTTTGTAATTTCGTTATAAAATTGTATGCCCGTTCGTAATATATAACAAGGAAACCTTCTTATATAATTTGATAAGAACCGATTAAAAATGACAAAGGAAGTACAGAATGAATCGATGGACAGACGAAACTAAATTACACGAACTTCATTCTATGCATTTGGCTACCGAATACTAATTATTAATATTTATTATAAAACTAAATCAAAAACAGAAATTTCAAGAAAATAAATATTTATTATAATTGCAGTTTTCATTTACAATTTTATTGACTGATAATATAATATAGGTACATTAATTACAAGTGTTTCATAGGTATCTACTCCTAAACAGTTAAACATTAGGAAAGGTCTGAGAATACACGATCTACGTCTAAAATTTCGTTAGCGACAAGAAAAACTCGACTGGATCAATACAAGCTGCAAAATGTACACGTGATCGTGTCACTGTTAACCCTCCGCGTCACGCCGCGCCCGCGCCGCCCCGCCCCGCCAACGCCCGCGCCCGCGTCTCGGCCGGCCGCTTCATGCTCCGCTCGTGTCCACTCTAATTTTCTTTAACCACATCCTAGATTTTGTAAATTGTCTTTTTATATTTCATACTAGATATTAGTATATATTTGTGAACTGACAATTATTAATAACAAGATAGTTAACATGTACTTTTTCTGTGCTAATTAAGTCCAGATAAGGATTTTTTTACGGCTTCTACATACTTATTACGTGTATCCGAGTTAGTGTTGTGTCGAAAATTACATTAGAAACCGTAAAGTCCGTTATAACTAACTGTAGAGCATAAAAAACAAACAGTCGAGTCGATACAATATAATGTTTGTATAAAACAGCAATTTTTATTTTGAACGAGACAGCAATTACCTGCTTACCTAATAATCGTTACATAATTACTTGGCAATTTTTTGATTGAAAAGATTACGAATTGTGAAAATTATTTAAATATATATCGTACGTAAAAACCGGTGGTGACTAAGTGGTTAAGAGCGTCATCTTCCAGTCTGGAGGTTCTGGGGTCGATCTGACCATGGGCGAATCGACCAATGAGTTTTGAGTTTAAGTCAAATCAAATCACATTCACTGTGTGAATACGTTAAGCTGTGCCGGTCTCTGATGTGTTCGCTTTGTCGACAAAAAATTCAAACAACATAAACACAAACAGATATGATCACATCATGATCATATCATGATATCATGATAGAAAGGACCAACGCCAGCGGGGATGAATGCGCAACTGTACCCGCAGCCTCAGCAAAAGGCTACCAAAAGGACGCCATGGGGTTTTACTCAGTAGTAGTCCGACATAACTCGGTTGGTCATCTCCAGGTCCCTGGTAACCACGAGGATTCCCCATGTAATAAAAGGCCACTACCATGAATTGTTTCAATAAAATAATTTTCAGGTACTGAGTACGATTAGATAACCCTAACTCAAGTTACGAAAATAATTGTCTATTATAAAAATATCACATTTTTAATAATTATTTTTAAAGAATTACATCTTAGAATATTTAGAACATATATGGATTCTTGTATATTCTAAAGATGACATTTTTAAAATTGCTATAGTAACTAAGGTTATTACGAAAGTTAGTGCTTAATTTATTATTGTACCTTATGTAAGGTACAATAATAAATTAAGCACTAACTTTCAAATCGCAGAATTCATTAAAGACGGTAGACTCGAGTTTTTTTTAAACTAAAATTTTTACATTACTTTTTAAACTATTTAGGAAAGGTTCAGTGATACAAAAATCTTATCGAAAAGGACGTTCCAAATAAATAGTCTCCAACCGCAGACAAGAAACAGTGGATATTCTATGGCTTACATAACTAAAATGTTAGCTAGATTCGTCAATGTGTGCCTACTATGTCACACTAATCGATGAGTGACTTAGTTTTAGTGTTTAGCCATTTAGTCCTTATCTACACAAATAAAATGTAGTCAGGGTCGTCGTTATAGATGCATCATGCAACCACTGGATATATTTTGTAGACTGTTTTTTGGTTCTCATCTACAAATAAAAATTACCAATATTACTTTTTAGATTTGTATGACAATTACTAAGAGCCCTTTTAATTTGACCGACTTCAATAAAATCTAGTATGGAGACAGCGTGAAAATTTGTAATAACTTATAATCTAACCGATATCACTGAAATTTTCACAAGTTTTTCTTATTAGCGTATAAAGAGTGAGATTTATGGTGCCATGATTGGTTTAGAGTTCCAAAAGGATCAACAAAAACTATTAAAGTTCAGGCTACTTAAAAACGACATGGGACGAATGGAGATGGGAGCGAGGGTGGGTCGGGGTCGTATTGAGCGCAGTGCGGGAACGAGCACGGGAGCCGCGACGTAATAACTACCACTAATATAAAACCTGTTTATTACTGTTTAAGCGAGCGTAGCCATGGTCAAGAATATGAAGGAACAAGAAGTGCGTCTGTATGTTTATTTATCTTTTCATGACTATACCGTTGACACAATTTTGATGATATTGGCCAGTTTACCTGAGCCTTGAAGACGGAGATGCATTTTTTTTTCAGGACATAAATTCATCAAGTTTAAAACAAAATGTCCACGATCATGAAAGAATATTTATAAATGCAAGAACCTTAAACCCAGGCGAATGAAGCTGCGGATAGCAGCTAGTACTATATTGTGTAGTGTAATAATACTATATTGTATAGTGCAGCAAAAAAAAGTTTTGAAGAACGATGGATTTGTCGACTAGTGGTGGAATCACTGTAGTATCAACGATTAAATATTAAAAACAGGTAAGCAAAGATGAACAGAATAAATAAGAAATGAAATAGACAATCATTAAAGGTCCTTGTAAAAAGAAATATCGTGTTTTAAAAATTCGTTTGCCAATAATATTACTATTATTGAATTTCTCCGGTCCCAGGTCCTATTTATAGGTCAATATGCAATAATGTTTGGGCTTGGGAAGCATGATAATATCAAAGCTTACATTTTCGAACTCAAAATTATCAGCATTATCTTTCAAAATTATGAGAGGTACAAAAAGATGGCTTAATTTTTATTCCACAAATATTCTAGTTTTTGAACTAAACAACCAGTTTGAATAGAACTTGCATCAACGGAGTTTTTTTTATTTCAAAAGCATTTAGATTTTTAAAAATTATAGGACAATAAATTAAAAAGCTGTTCCGAAAAGATGTTTTGTTTTTAAATTTCTGACGATATCTATTGATCTTTGTAATCATTTTTTAAAATAGACACTTGACGTAGGCTTTTAGGTATGAAAATACCTTTTAAATTAAAAATCTATTTTTTAATAAACAGAAATTATAAGAAAAAAAATTTCTTTTGGAAAATTTTTCATTTTCGATATATCTCGAAGACAGAACCGATTTCGTTCAAGTGTTATGCATGGCAGTTTTATTGTGAATAGAACTACACAAGACTGGAATCATTCGATAGTTTACAAAGTATTTAACTATCTTAAAAAAAAGACTTAATTAAAAAAAATAGTTTTAGAGTTTCAATGGATGAGTAAATCGATTGTCAAATTTTTAGGGAATTAAAGTTCAGTCAAGTAGTTTTGGATGCATGCTCTTAAGCATCATTCTAATCGAGCTGTTAAATTAAGATATTCAACATATACGAAAACTTTCAAGTTTCTTATGGGAAAATTAAAAAAATCAATAAAATCGGTTCGTCAATTTGGAAAATACGAAGCCACACACACACAAACACACGAACACGCATATACATACATAAAGCTTCAAATTTATAACACGCTTCATTTTAAAATTACTGCTATACTTATCAATTTCAAAATAAGTTTAAAAATATCAAATAAAATAGAACATTATAAAGATATTACTTCAAGTGCGAAGATTTTAAAATCAAAAAATGAAGAACAGAAAATATAAGTATATAGGTACCTTCTGTGACGCTAATCAATCATAATTTGAATTTTTGTTATAAATAAATACCTTGTGTGTTAAGTTCACAAGTTTTCGATGGTTTTGTCAAAGATTCGCTTCTTTCACCTTTGATACGGACTCTAAAATTTATAACTCTGATTCCTCATGCGAAAATCGCTACTGACATACCATGTTCTCGTTGAACATACTGCACCTATTACGAATGTGTGACTTTCAACTATACCGTGTTCGTCTTCTGTTGTACAATTCGTTTGTAGAGATTTTATATATATATATTTCTATCAACTTTACTATATGCTGAAATAATTTCAGTGCAGAAACCTGAAGCTGGAGTCAAATTGAGCACGAGGGCGGACAGCGATCGGGAGAATTATGCGGATTGAAATGAAAGAAGGGGTGGGCGGGCGGGGGATGGTCGGATCATTAGCGCTCTGCGTGAATAAGTCACGAAGGGCGGGGGCCGGCGGAACCTGGGTCGATAGCGCGACGAAAAATGCCGCAACCCGCAAAATCCACCCTTTGTGGATGTTTACGAATGTTGGGCGGCCGCGAAACTACTTCAATTCATATATATTTTTCATATTTTCTTGTTGTTACACGAAAAAATTATTATATAAACTGAAATAGTTTATATACACTATTTTGTTTTACGTAAACTTAACGTTTTCAAAACATTAATAAGACCCTAAAGTGACAGATATTGTTCACAATAATTGTAAAAATATATTTTTCATGTAGAAAGTATACGATCTGAAAATCATAAGTATTGTTCATAATAATTACCCTACGAAAATTGTAAGTTTTGCCCAACTATTGAAATAAATACATATTTATAAATATTGTAATATATATACTTTGCAAGTTACCTGCATCTATAACGAAGTTATGAGAGCTGTTAAAAACATTAACGAACCAAAAGTAACGCTTGTTATATTCCTTCTTTGCACGGCCCTACATTCATACATCACTGAACGGAATTTTTACAGGTACGTGTAAAACAGGTGCCAGGAAGGCTCGTTCGATGGGATTTCTTTGGCTCACCCCATAACATAGATATATATTAAGGTGCTTCGTATGGGGAAGACTATTTTTTTCACACCATCGACGAAATATTGCTCTAAACATACAAAAAAATCCCACAAGGACGTGCTCCGAATAATAATTTTAAGTGCTCGCTAAATTAATTTTACATTTTCCCATTTAATTAACCCGTAATTTTTTTCAATTAGGTATCTATAACCTCGTGCTATTTCACGATATTTAGTTGGCCATGGGCGGAAATTGAGAGGGATTCTGCCTCTTTAAAAACACCTATAGCTAATTTACGATCAATGATCTATTTCGCCAGTAAAAAGTTTTAAAGTTGATGATATCAACTAAGAAATAACTTATTTTTTAATTTTCTCCTAAGCTACTAACTTTATAATAAAATATCATATAACCTCTTTTTTAGAAAAAGTAATTTCTTACAAAAAGTCTTAAGAGCCAAAGCCATAAAGCTAATGGTTTCCGAGATAAAAGTCAATGAATCATATGAAAATTAAAAATATTTTTTATTTATCGAGATTTTTTATATTTTTTAATGAAAATAGAACTTAAAAAAATTTGCGCCAAATAGCTGCGTAGTAAACGAAAATCAGATGTAACAGGAAGTGAGGAGAGCGAAAGGCCCCACTCACCTCCCGCTACACTTATACCCCTGCGTACGGGCACCACACTGGCCACAGATAATATTTTATTTTAAATGTTGAAAGTCGTTCTAGTCGCAGAATTTGGTATCGTGTGCCACTTTCGCAACCTTCAGCACATCTGACAATGGCATATTATACAAGGGGGGCCGCTTAACGCGTCTCTGAAACTCAGCAATAACCATTCTCCTTCTGTTAGCCTCCTATGCACAGATATCGGGCATTCATTTAAATGGATTACCTGAAAAAAGCAATAATGGTACGTTAAAAACGTAAACGTTTCGAAGATCACGGCCCGTGATCAGGTGGGACCCAGATTTTCTGATATGAAAGCGATGATTTTAACAACTAAGCCACCACTGCTTGTTATACGAAACACAGACGTCACGTGTTGCATGCGACGAGTTTTTTAATTTTTAATTAAATTCGCGTCCATGTTTGATTCCGTCTAATAAATTCGGAGTTAATGTGCCGTGACGGATGGGCAGACACAATAATGATTCTATAAGGGATTGATTTTTTTCATAGTATATAAAACTATAAAAATATGTAAGAAAAATAGATATTATAACAGACTAATCTTTGTGATAATAAATGATTGTAATTTGTTTTTAACATTCGCTGTGGTAGTCAATCAAATGTTGATTCAGCACTGAACTTTATATAACTATATCAATTTTTTTTATGAAATGTAATTTCGCAACGGAATTTTATTCCTTTAATACAACATCTTATCCCTTCCCCTTACATCACATAAAAACACTGCTTTACAATGTTATTCAAATTCATGATAGTGTTTTCATTATCTTTTTGCGCTTTCCTATACATATGAACATTTTTTAATTTACAAACTAGGGCTAAATTCATTTCACCTTCCCTACACCCGGTTGCAGGTACTTAGGCAATCACAAAGCCAATAAATAATGTTCACAGTTACACTACATTTATGATATTGCTCGTAATCGAGAAATTCTATTACACATGAAAGAAAATGATATAAAAAAATATAGATCAATTCATTGAAGTTAATGACACTGAAGTTTTTGTAGCCGCTTTTACAGTTTTTAATTTTTTGTACCTTAATACGCACTCAGAACATTATTACAAAATGAGGGAGTTTTCCTAATTCCGCATGTGCTATTACCCAATTACTGAAGGCATTTCTTTGTAGTAACGGCTTCGGAACCCTACACAGAGCGTGGTCGGTCATGCTTTTGGCCGGATTATTCAAGTTCATTTTGTGCAATGAAGTATACGACTGGAGAGCTACATAAGAGAGTAATCTTTCTCCATAACTCTGTTCATAGAAGTATATTCTACAAGTTCTTCTTAAACACCAGTCATTATATCAGAATTAATACTTTTTTCCTTTTCCTCGTCCGATTTCGATGAAATAAAGCCTAAATGTTGCTCCAATCTACTCAAGGTCGTTTTGTGAAAACCTTATGAAAATGTAATTACTAATTTCCGAGATTAGGGTGTTTATACAGACGCAGACAAAATGGTCCAAAACTATAATATTGTCGTATTCTACTACTCTTCTTACATCGCTCCTGATCACATTTTGTATTCAATGTACAAACACGAAATAGCGTGGTAATGTCTTGTAAAAGCTGATAGTAATTTAT
Organism: Eumeta japonica; assembly: GCA_005406025.1. Taxonomy (NCBI): domain Eukaryota; kingdom Metazoa; phylum Arthropoda; class Insecta; order Lepidoptera; family Psychidae; genus Eumeta; species Eumeta japonica. Next base: position 94,628 of record BGZK01001810.1, read on the forward strand.
ATAATTCTTCAATAAAATAGGATATACTAATTTTGAAATTATATAAAGTTCTGATCATTAAGTGGACAAATATTGGAACAACATTAGAAAAACAATAGTTTTAATAATGAGCCTCATGCACACGATCTATAATTGTGTACACACTTTGGGTAAACAAAAATTCCCTCGGGCAGCACACGTCATATCGAACACAGATACGACAAAAAAAGGTATTCAAGCTTGCCCTGAACGAGTCTGCGTACGGGCTAAAGGGTAGCTGCGCACAAACGACGACTCGCCAAGTACTTGCAGTGGATGCAGTGAAATGAAGAGTTCGTCGACCTCGGCCGATCCTGGCTTGGCTGGCTGAGCTTCCGGCGCTGCGCCTGCTCCCGCGCGTGCTAAATCAATAGCAGCGCTAAACACGAAGTGTTCGGTGCTTTTTTTTTTTCTTACCGATCAATCGTTAGTTATTTCCTTGATTGATTAAATTAGACCTATCACTACATAATAAATTAAAACAAAAGCATAGGAAATACTTAATAAATAGAAAGATCATTTATGCAATTATAAAATAAAATTTAAAAATGACAATCACGATATTTAAGAAAGAGGTATATTGTGGACAAAAAAATGTTTACAGCAAATGGAATTTACATTTTACAGTAATGGAAGTGTTGGCAAAAGTCGCTCTAGAAAATCTTATCCAGACCAAATTGGTGACATTAAAAAAACCGGCCAAGAACATGTCGGACCATGCTCAATGTAAGGTTTCGAATCCGATACTACAAAGAAATACACTAGAGATGAAAACTATATTGCTAACTTTTTTCCATATTTCCGTAACATGATAAGCATTTTAGCCGCCTATAACTAACTAATGTAAACTAAGATGCACCAACAAAAGCGCGTTGGTCATAGCATTATGTCCTTTTGTTGAGAAGCGCAGTTTTTGGGCAATAACTTAAAAACGGTGTATCCGACCATATTCAAAATAATTTTTATTTGAAAGTATTTATTAAATACTAGCTGACCCGCCCGCTTCGCTGGGTAATTTTTATTTATAAATAAAATAGCGAAGGATTTACGGAATTCGAAAAATGAGTAGCCTAGAACCATCTACAAATCATTCCGCATCGAATGGTCCCAGTCCCATGTCTATACGTTTAGTAGTTTTTACGTGATTGGCGAACAAAGACAACCTATTTTCATTATATATGTATAGATTATTTTTGTAATTTTTTAATATTTTTTGAACGTACCGTTTAAAAAATAGAGGGGGAGGGGTACAATTTATGTTATTTTCGAAACGATTATTTCCAAAATTATTCAATCAGTCAAAAAAAGTTGTTTAATGCCCTTAGTGTTTTAGTGTTAAAAGCACTGTCTAAATATGTGCCATACGTTTATGTTTGCTGAAAAAAAATTATTTCAGTTTTTGCTACATGTATGAAGTGCCCTCCTCCTAGAAATATATATTATTGTTATTTAACGACTAAACTAACACCTTGTATTTTGAATAAAATGCCTGTGACATACGGACGTACGGACATGACGAAACTATAAGGGTTCCGTTTTTAACATTTTGACTCGGAACCCTAAAAAAAAAAGCCCAAACACCCTATACGTGCGCATAATATTTGAGGGTATCCCTTGGTTTTCCTGGGATTCCATTATCACATCCTATCTTAATGACGATGGGACCACCTCTAGAGTACATCCTTTCGAACAAAAAAATGATTTTCGAAATCGGTTCACAACTAACAAAGATAAGTCAGAAAGTAACATACATAGAAAAAAAAATACAGACAAATCGAATACCTCTATTTTTATGAGAAGTCGGTCAAAAATAATATAAATAATCAATTGTAATTCGCTATTTGTATTTAAGTTTCTTACAGTTTCAATACTCCCATTTTTGACATAGGACAATTATCACTGACACAAAAATTTCGTTAAATTATATAAGAAAATTAAGGATTTTTGAAATGTGTAGAGCCTGGGTCTCTTTTTATAATCCCTCATATAAAACACTGGGTCCTACCGACTAAGTCCATAAATCCAGGCTTACCCACCAAACAAAGCAAAATTGGGAAAAAACACTGAATAAACAATTTTCATTTAAGTACGCACGATTTTCCATTCTGTAACATATATTAAAAAATTTTAAGTAAGTAAAAAAAGTCGGCAATAACCCTGCTGTAGTAACTAAGCAATGAGGAAATTGCACGATTCGTGCACGAGACATTTATAAAATGACTTATTGTGTTGGTCAATAGACAAGCTTGTGGATTATTCTATACCTGTATAATAATATAAACTCATGCCTATCTGCCAGAAGGGTAGGCGGACACTATAGATACCTGTACCTGTAATGTTCCTATAAAAATCAAAATGAACACATGAAATTATTATCTGTTTCAAGATGTCTGGATGTATTAATTATTCAAGGCAAATATTAAAACTCTTAGAAACCTGTGAAAATACAATTCACGGGCAGCTTAATGCACATCTTAATAAATCAAATAAACTACTGGTTTCTTTTATGCAAATAAGCTGTTAATGCATATTTGATTGATTTTTATTTTGCATAAAACATTTTGCTGACTAGCAATACTTGCGAGCTTAATCACATTTATTCGGACTTTGAAAGCCGAATATCTAAAACAAGAGTTAGATTATCTCATTCATGGTTCCGAAAGAAACAAAGTGAAATTTGGAATTGCACTAACTTTAAATCAAACAACTATCATAACATTACATACGAATCAGAAAAATTATATAAAATTTACGTGTGTTCATATGGGCCGGTGACTAGATCATTACTGTTGAAAACCGAATAATGTAGACGTCTAAAAACCATAAAATATATATATATATATATGTCAAACGCATGCTTTGGGACCACATTTTGTTTTGGGTTTAACTGATAGCCTACACAGTGACGAGTCCAACCGACCTAGATTTTTGTATATATTCTTACATTTCAACATATATGAACGATCTTCAACGTAACGCATAGTTTGAGGACTTTACAATGTAACGCATACTTTAGGGACATGTCCTCAAACTAACTGTTTAGCATATATTTTTTATATATGACGCATACTTCAGGACAGGTTTTAGGGTTCTACGTGACTTAAAGTGGACCATATTTTTGATATCAAATATTGTAAAACAATTTTTATAGTATGAAGTAAAGTAAGAAATGAATTTTAAAGGCAACTACTATTCATACATGTATATATTTTCGTCTAATCCTTCACTGAGCCCAAGTACTTGTCTGATTGCAACATACGAGATATGTATGGTGGTGAATTTATTGTTCAATGTTGATCTGATATTTATGTCATGCTATAAAATTATAAATACAAAAAAAGTGTATTCATTAATCTAACATGTTTTCATTTTTAATTTAAATCTGGCTATTATCTTTTAAACTTAAGAACGGTTTGACCGATCGTGATGAAAATTGCAATATGTTATTTCGATACACCATATACCATAAAAATCATTATTTTGTATTTCTTTATTATCATTATTAATTTATTTTTATATAGGTGCACGTGTGTATGTATGCCTGCGTGTTTAAATGATCGTGCGCGCGTATATATGACATTTTATTGTTGTTTTCCATGATTAATAGGTTACGTAAATGTTATTTAACCTATTGTTATTTGTTTTAAAACAAAAGAAGCGTTTGGTCGTAATTTACCTATGCTAATAGTTTAACAAGGTATGGTTTGTAAATTTGAATTTAAGGAATATTCATTTCCGAAAATTCTGTCACTAATAAGAAGTTATATTATTCACAGGAAAAATTAACATACGTATGTTATAGGTTATTTTAATTGTAATATAGATGTTTGTTCAGAAAAATCATAGTATCCATACCTTTTATATAAAACGTATAGATTTTGTATGGAGCATCTCTTATTGGAGCTGTGAAACTAATGCTCATATTTGTTTCGGTCAAAACAAAGAATCTTAATCTTTGCGTAGTCCGACACTTGGGCTTTTTATTTTGATTTCACATCACAGATTATATAAATGTAAGTCTACTTTAGAATGTCACACATTATATTAACTAGTTGGTGTCCGCGACTTCATCCGTGTGGACTTTAGGTAGATATATGTAAAAGATTAGCCTATAATACATTACCTAGCGAAGCTAATAGGAGTGTTCTGATTTTAGCTTGTATGTAGTTTCGATGTATGTTTATCTGTTCTCACATAACTTTTAAACTATTTACTATAATTTGACAAATGAAATATCGCTAGAAGCACATTTGTCGTCAACTAGTTATAGGCTGCGTGACGTCATACTAAATTAATATATTATACTATAATAAAAATAAAACCTAGACTAAATAAAATATAAAGTGGCACTACACACATTTTCTAAGAAAATATAACACAACTACGACAAAATCGCACTCTGAAAAGTATGAAACATAAAATATTCTTGTATTTGCACAATATAAGGATATCTTCTTGTACATGCTACATTTATTTATTATATAGCACAGCTATCCTCTAAACATTGCTATGTCTATATATTACATTAAAATGTATATTTAAGTTGTCTACTTATGTGAAAATATTGAATTGTTTGTAGATTAGAATTGCAGACAAAAATATATATGTTCTTGTTTCTTACATTTATAGAATGCAATATTTTCGTAATCGGGTTTGGATTTATTTTTATTATATATGACTTTTACAACATTCAAATACATAGTTAATAATACAGATTCCTTGCTTTTGTCTACAGCATCGCCTGCGTGGACATACAACTTATTTGTTATTTTCGATATCGAATAATCTCAATAATAATTCCAATCTCAAATCTGTTTTCGATTTAAGTCCCGATTTCACAATGAGTTCCGATTCGGTGATGTTCTCCATTTCAACCCTGCGTCCCTCTATTTTCGAATTACACTTGATACCGATATTGATTCAGGTTTCTTGCAAATTATTGCACAGAAACGCTTTTGTAGGAGATATAAAATATCATGGAGTACAACCCAGAAAACATTCTATCTGTGTATTAAATTTCAATTAAGTTCGTCCTACCACTTATGCATAATAGAGTTAAGAACAACCAAACATCGTTACAAAGTACACATATTTATAATATTACGCTTAATAATATAATACAATGACTGATAAAGACGCAATAGAAAACCACATAGTTCTTTTAATGTCCTATGAATTTTCTATCCCCTTAGTTGTCTTTGCTGGCTCTAACAACGCTCCTTCTCTAAGCAAAGCACACAAAAGCATGGCCAACAAAATAAAATAAAATTAATAACTTTTAAATCTTCTATTTATAAGGCGTTACATTACATTACAGATAAACATTGACAAAAGAAACAGTTTATGTCAACAGCTACATTTTATGTCATGAATTCTATTAGTTTTCTGAATTTCAACATAATTTGATAATTTGTCGAAGAGTTGTCGAGTTATAAGTAAAAAAACTATAACACCCCATAAAAATACAAACAGATTGAAAGACAAACAGACAATAGCTACTATAAGACAAAATGATATTTTCTATTAGTACAGTAAAGTTGATCAAATAAATTTAGCTATTGTTGAACTATGAAAAAACATACAACCGAACAGACAGCCAACCAAACAATTCGTAACCTATGTCCGATTTCTTCTGCCAAACTGTTTCTGTGTCATATTTCGTCAAAATCGGTACAGTAGTTTATAGGCGTGAATATCGAACAGACTGACAGACAAAGAGACGTTTGCATTTATAATACTAGTATTGAATCGTAAAAAAAAACAATTACATAAAATATTACGCTTAAATTTTTAATAAACACTGCTTGTGAATTATTAAGTTAACTTTTGAATTTTTATTTATTAATAAAAATAAATTTATTTATTGAAAATAATAAAGAAGACAGAGAAAAAATAATAAAAATAACAACACATATCTGAATCCCGATTAATTTTAACAAAAAACTTTTTTGAATTGCCACTTAGACGGGCTTTTTCTGTTTATAGCACTTCATGATTTTTATCTAAAATAATATTATGAGCAAAAAAGTACGAATTATTCAATTGCTTTTTGCAATGTTCACTTCTTTTTTACTTATTTTTGATGGAAGGATAAACATACCACAAACAGAAACTTAACGAACCCAAACGAGCATATTAACAAAGTCGATATTATTTAGAATCTAAATTTTAGATTAACGAATACTTGAGTATATTAAACACGTGCTGTTAGTAGTTCAAGGAAATATTGTACCAATACTAGGAAGACTATTATTCACATCAGAATTTAAGGAACTCATTTAATTGTTTAATTAATGTGGATTAACTTGCATTTGTTGAAGTTAAATCAATTCTCAGTTTTATACGTTATTATCATTATTCTTTTTTGCGTATTTATCTTATATTTATTAGTTTCTTTTAAAATAATATTAGATGCTTATACATTATTGACCCCATCAAAATATTACCTGATAACCCCATATAAATATTAAACAATTGATACAATTGATAAGCAAAATAATTCAGATGTACAATCACAATTTAATATATTTTCATATACCTTCATTTAGAACTGCTCTTATAAATTGTTAAATAACAAAATAAATGTTTATACGGGGGCACTCCGTACATCCAACAGATGCTGAAAGATTTTTTTTTCCAAAAACATCATCGTGTGGTACATGCTTCGACAGTTCTTTTAAAAACACTTTAACGTTTTTGAATATTTTTCTGATTACATGAATAATTTCAGAAATAATTACTTCTAAAGTAGCATAAATTCTGTCCTTCCTTTATTTTTAAACCGTATGTCGAAAAAGTATCAAAAAATAACATAGCTAACACTTAATAAATACTTTCAATGAAAATAATTTTGAACGTGATCGAATAATATACTATTTTTGAGTTATTTCCGAAAAACTGCGCTTCTCAACCAAAGGACGTAAGTTCCATGAAGATACGCTCTTTTGCTGATACACTGTAATTTACTTTTTTCATATTTGTATGTTATTAATTTAGATTAGGCTCTTTGTACTTCTACCCTTTTATATTTACTTTTTTTGCTGTAATCTCTCTCTATCGCTATTTATTTTTGTATGTATATGCTGTATCAAATAAGCAGTTAAATGAGAATAAATAAGTATTATGTTAAACTTTAACACTCTGAGTTGAATTATTTACATATATTTCGTTATTTGTATTAGATCATAATTACTATGAGATAAACATACAATATGCAACAAAATTTTACTCGTATAGTCACCCTGTTAGAAACGTAAAAACACGTGGTGTTTTCTTCAAAGATGACAAAGAGATTCCCGCTTATTTTATGATGCCGCACACCGCCTTTCGGCGAGTGGCGGCGGCGTCTTTGATGTGATCATTGAAGTTTATACTATTAGGATTATTGTATTCTTTCTAAAATTTACAATTTTTGTATTAGTACGAAATTCAAACTTTTAAATAATGACTGATGTGAATGTAGTTTGGTATTAAATATTTTGATTTCACATTTCACTATGAACATTTGTAATTTTTTTAATAGAAAATTAATAAAAAATTATATGGCAGTCCTATACAAAGGCGCGTAGTCGTCGTAACAATAATACGATGTTTACAACGTCCAATGCATGGGGTTATGAAAATGGGAGGCCACGGTAATAATAGTTCATAACTCCATGGTCTAATGTGATCTAAACGAAATTGGCAAGAATACTTATATAAAATTAAAGGTCCATCATACAACTCTTACTTTGGTATGATTTTTCAGAATACATATAAAAAAGACTTAAATTTCTTGACCGGCATTGCCTAAAACAATTCTTATAACGATTTTATTTCTGTGTACTTATATCTGTTTAGGTAGTGTTATTTTTAATGAAGTGTATGTGCAGGCTAATTTTTGGAATCGGTTCTTAAAAAAATATCATAATCATCAATCAAAACATGAATCTGATACCCACGACTGCAAGTATTTTGTTGATTTTCTATTTTCTAGCATATTTTATTAAATCATTTTTAAATCATCTTGTTTCCATCTTTTAGTCCACTTTTACGCAGTCAAATTTTCTATTAATTTATTTATTAACTAATTTGTACCGCACCGGTGAAACGCAAAAGAAGGATTACATGTGATTACTTGTTTGTATGTATGTCCGTTCCTATATTCCCTCATAACTATTAAACTTATAAACCTAATTCGATTAGATTTATTTCGGTGCCGCGATTGTCACAGTGTATATTAAAATAAAATTACAAAAAATCAAAATCAAAAGCAGTCTTAAAATAAAAGTAGCGCTAAAGAAAATAAAATTGCATATCTGTGGAGTGACATATCATTGAATAGGTCTTACAAAGTCAAGATGATGTTTCCAAATCTATTTTACTGCAATAATCTCTGTTTAATATTTATACGACCAGAAAGATTAACGAATAACAACATATAAATCTAAGATTTATCACGATTAATACAAAAGATACGACGATGACGATGCTAGTGAAAGGAAAACAATCTTAGAATGTTGTTAAAACAGAATTAAAAGAAAAAACAATTAAATAAATCCCGACTGCGAAAAGTGAACAAAAAGATCTCAATAAAATGAAAAAAATATAGATTTTTCAATATATAAACAAATCAAACGAACCCAAATAGGATGAGTTTCTTTTGAGTAGCTTAGGAATTCCTAGACCTACTATCTGAAATTTTTCATTAAAAAATTCATTAGACCCCGGATAACTAACAAATTTCAAATTTTGTTCAAGAAAAATCAATGGAACCCAAACACGGCGAGTTTATTATGTGTAGCATATGAGCTCCTTTAACTATCTTCCGAAATCATCATTAGGCCCTGGGCATCATGTATGATTAAAGTCTTTGTTAAGAAATATCAAACGAATCCAAACACGATAAGTATATCATGTATAGCTCAGGAGTTCCTATGACCATCTTTTGGGTCTGATAATAAATTATCAGACTCTGTATACCAAGCAAGGTAATTGTTTTTATCAGAACAAATCAAATAAAGCTTAACATGATGGGTTTATCATATTTAGTTTAGGAGTTACTATGGCTACCTTCGGTCGCCATCATCAGACCAATTCGATGGTATCATCATATTTCATTGTCACCTAACTTACATAAGTATAGCAAATTTCAGCTTAATCGGATACCAGTAAATGGTTGAAAATTGGTTTGCGAATTTTGGAACCGATAACATATATTCATATAACTATTACAAGTTAATAAAAAGCTTATCAAAATATATATCTATCAACTCATAAGTTTTGTTTTACTATTTAGAAATCGGTTCCTAGTATATTTGTTCTCATTATATGATATATTAGCTTATAATATGCACTTGCTATGGTTTCACCATAGCGAAGTGTTAATGGTCTATTACATTCAAAGAGTTTCTTATTAATGAAGTAAGTATTCTTAGTATCCGTTGATAATTCGGTTCAACAGGAAAAAATACGCAAACAACGTCAGATACGTATGCTAGTAATACACAATCCTGCTCCTCCCATCTAATTATAAAATATGCATCTCATGACTTTTTAAAGTTCGTACCTTGCTCTATAAAAAGTTTCATACAAAATTTAACCCCCCTTAACTCTAATGCAAAGCAAATTAGGCGCACATAGACACATGCAACTACATAAAAACTAAATATAAATACTAATAATGAATATTGCTACTAAAGAACTAAAAAAATAATGATTGTTTTTTCATTGTTCTCATATGGTGTGGAAATAACACAGGTGTATTTTTTTTGGCAATCACAGGTTGTTCTGAATGTAACTAATTTTTATTACGATCGATTAAGTTAACAAAGAACATAATACGTACAGGTAGACAGACAGACAGTACACTAACATATTCTAATTGATCACCAATTTTTAATTCAATAGATGGAACGGTTCTAAGTTATAAAATAACACACAGAGAGACAGACAGAGAGTAGCCTATAATTTGCACAATCACATGTTTTGACTCTATACTAATTTTTATCGATATTGGTCACGCCGTTCTTAAATTATAAAAGAACATATACACAGACTGCCAAACACACAGACACACAGTAATCTATCATTTATGCAAGCACATGTTTTTCCAGACCTATTTTTATTAAGTCAGTCACGTCATTCTTAAGTTATAAAAACATATATAATTATAGATAGACGAATAGACAAACAGTAGCCTATCATTTGCGCGATCACATGTTCTAACGGTAAGCGATTTTCAATAAGATCGATTAAATCTTTTCAATTCATAAAAGATGATACAGACAGACGGACTGAGACAGTAGCTTATTATTTGCGCAATCATATGTTCAGACTGTACATTAATTATCTACACAGATTGGTCGAATCATTTTTAAGTTATAACAAAAACATACAGGTAAACCGAGATACAGACAGACAGACAAACTAACAGTATTCTATCATTTACGCAATCACATGTTCAGGTAATAACAAAACATAAAGGTACACAAACAGACAGATTACTGTATAACAATTTTCGTCACAATCGGTCAAACTGTTCGTTAATTATAATAAGACATACAGACCGACGCTACAGATTTATGTAGTAGTATAAATTTAGTCGTAAAATACGGAGAACAGCCAAAGAAAATAAATAGGAAAAAACAATTATTATAAAGGCAAAAACTTAAAAAATAAATATACCATAACATTTTTTGACGTTATAAATATAAAACTCTCACAAAATTGTGAAGCAAACCCCAAAAACATACATTAGTCCTTATTTTAATATTATAGTTTTAATAATTATTATTTTCAATATAGCAATATAAAAACAATCATAAAATACTCGAAATATAAACAAGAAAATTATTTTCATTCAGGCAAAGTCGGAGTAGTTTGGAGTCAATATTGAAATTCATTCTACTAAAATTAATCAAAATAATAACAATTATTAAGAAACTTATCTAGTTGTTACCTGTGAAAAAGTGCGAAATGGCACTGAACCCTTGAAATGTTCACGCTTGACCAGTTGTCTCAAAGCATGCGTTACATAGAATGGGCTCAAAGTATGCGTTTGATATAAACATACTTTGGGGACAGTCCCCAAAGTATACAGATGTCCCTGAAGCATGCGATCTATCGAAAAACTGTCCTTGAAGTATGCGCTTCACATATATATATATATATATATATATATATATATATATATATATATATGTATATATACATA